>JAPYYX010003968.1:0-13105 GCA_030522605.1 Cremastinae sp. B BG-2022a | reverse complement strand
TTAATTGATTTTTCGCTTTAGTTTTTGTTTAAACGTGTTTTTAAATCACCAAATATAATATTCTTAGCAAATAAAAGACTATTTGATATTAAATTTTATAAAAATTTGAAATATTGTAAATTTTCACGAAATTTTTGGGGTGCCCAATTTTGCCCCCCGTACCCTATTTTGCCCTCCCCTCCCCTAACTCTAAAATCAAAATAAAACAATAATAATTTCTCCTCACGATTTACTTTTTATTCATCGATAAATTAATTTTATTTCTTCCCCACCATAAACATTTGATGTCTTTTTTTATTATCAAACGTCACATTCGCTTTACGTTCTATTCTCCTCGTTGACCTTACGTTTTCCCCAATTTAGCCACGCTATCGTTAGCGATAACGGGCTCGCACATAGGATGGACATCGCCGAGTCTGCCTCTGCTTAAGAGCGAGGACTCCCATCTCCCGCTGACGTCGAACGACGCATCCTGGATCGCGTCGTTCTACCTCCTGGGCTCCATACCCGGCAATTTGGTCGCGGCGTTCATGGTCGATCGTCTCGGTCGTAAGAGCAGTCTCCTGATCTCCGGGATCCCGCTGTTCCTCGGCTGGGTACTGATAATAGTCGCCTGGAATCCTTACATCCTGTACGCGGCTCGATTCATCAGCGGCCTCGGCCAGGGCGTCGTTTACGTCGTTTGCCCGATGTACATCGGCGAGATAGCCGATAAAAACATCCGCGGTGCTCTCGGATCGTTCATAAAACTTATGGTGACCTTCGGAGAGCTTTACGCCCACGCAATTGGCCCGTTCGTCGCTTATCACTGGCTGGCTTACTCCTGCATCGTAATTCCGATCGCTTTCTTCTTGTCATTCGCCTGGATGCCGGAGTCTCCTTATTACTTGCTGATGAAGAACAATCACGAGGCGGCTGCGAGCAGTCTGAAGCGCCTGAAACGCTACGAGGATCCCGATGACGTCCAGGAGGACATGGACCAGATGGCAAAGAGCGTCGTCCGCGACCTGGCGGATCGTGGACATTTCTGGGACCTCTTCGACACTCCTGGAAATCGACGAGCGGTCCTGATCAGCTTTGGACTTCAGTTGATCCTACAGTTCAGTGGAATCGCGGCTATCGAGTCGTACACCCAGGAGCTGATCGAGGAGAGCGACTCTGGACTCTCAGCTGGGATCGCGGTTATTATTTTGAGCGTTCTTCAGTTGGCTGCGGGTCTCGGAGCCGCTGCTCTCGTCGATAGGATCGGACGCAGGCCGCTACTCCTGTCGACGACGCTCCTCGCTGGACTGGCTCTGACGACCTCGGCGACGTTTTACCTGATGAAGCTCTACTTCGGGTACTCGATGACGAACTTCGGGTGGATCCTGGACGCCTCGATCATGTTCTACGAGCTCATAATCGCCCTCGGGCTGAGCCCGTTGCCGTACATGATGCTCGGGGAACTTTTTCCGACCAACGTCAAGGGCGTCGCGGTCTCTCTCGCCAATATCTGGGCGTCGCTCCTCGCGTTCATCGTCTCTAAGATGCACCAGGTCGTCGCCGATACTTGCGGGATTTACGCCTCGTTCGGATGGTTCGCGTCGACCTGCTTCTTCGGTATCGCTTTCATCTTCTTCGTCGTCCCGGAGACCAACGGGAAATCGCTCATGGAGATTCAGGAGGAATTGAACTGCGGACGGGGCAGGAAGAGCAAGAGCGAGAAAGCGAAGGAGGCGAGCGAGACTCGCATCAGCTCGATCTGTTGAGATTTTTTTTTGTTTGATTTCAAGTCACAATTTCGACTGGGACAAAATTTTTACGATCGGTGAGCAGAATTTTTTTTTTTGGCTTGTGAGACGTGAGACCGTACTGGATAACGATTGATGAATGATTTACGGATTCTGAGCGTATATGGTCAAATTACTTCGGAACTGTTGTTACTGGTCAATATGATGATGAATTTGAAAAAAAAAAACAAAAAAAAATTTGCAATGTTCCTGTTGACGGGTTTGACTCTCAGGAACTCGAAAATTCGTCATCGGATTTTCTAATTTGACTGTATACGCTGAGTTTTCTTAAGGTTATTAACGTTTATCGTATACACATTTTTTTTTTTCATTATCTCGAGTAGGAACGAAGATAAAAACTCGAGGCTGTGTGCGCTCGAGAGGCGATTGACTCCTGAAATTTTTTTTACATGTCAGCTGGTGAGCTGTTGAGCAAATCAAATCGTTATCAACCTCTGAAAATTTCAGCTTCCGGGCAATCGCGATGGAACTTTCTCTATCGCTCGTCTTATTAATATTTTCATTTTTCTATTTTAATACTCAGCTATCGATACTAATGGAATCACGGAAGACAATTTTTGACAGCACTTTTCAATCGTCACACAGCCGAATATAATTAACGAGTTCACGAATGCAGAAGCGTCAACGCTGTCGAATTTTCTCGAATACAAAATTCATAAAAATTTCAAAATAATTTTAAATATTTTTTACAAAATTTCATTCAGACGTCTCGTAAATTAATCCAAATTAATTAATTAATAATAGTTGATTATTTTTCAAATTAATATTATTTTTATGAAACGAAAATGAATTCGATGGCTTGGCGCTTCTGCATCCCGACGAACGAGAAATCTTCGCCGCATCGTCTCTCGTCACGCGAATCGAGACAAAACGTCCCTCCAATCCGTAAATTGGCACAGAAAAAAAAACGTAGACAAAGTTCGAGCCAAGATTTCGAGCGAGCGCATCGTTCGAGCGCTCCCGTCCCAGGAAATAAATTGTTTTTAATCGGCTTATTAGACGTAAAAAATATGTGTCTTCGCTCGACGAGGTCTCGACGGCGCCGTTTGCTCGACAAACACGCATAGCCGAAGAAAAATTTTTTAGTGACGCAGCTGCCAGATGTTTGTGTGATCTTTGGTGACTTGAAGAAAAAAAAAATGAAAAAGATAAAAAAAAAGGCGACCAGAGCTCGTTACGAGGGACGACTCGAGTTTGAAAAAATAGCGTAGAGACTCGTAGAATTTAATTAAGAATTTTTTTGATCGCTTTCTCCCCCCTCCCCTTCGTCTAGCGAATTTTACAGCATAGAATGCTTTTTTTCTAATGGCCAGAAAAACTAGAGAATCCAGTTTGTCGATAGATCATCGACGCGAACCGCCGCATCCAATATCGATCGATGCGGCTCGACGAGAGGGCCCGAAAAAAAAAAAAGAAAAAAATGTGCATGAGCAATATCGCATGACCATCTTTCATTCCCTTTTAGGCAGGGTTAAACAAATATGTAATATACGATTGAGACTGATATTTATATTAATCGTTAAGTATTTATTCGTCCGGCCTGACGATGGACGATAACGAGGAACTTCGAGGCGAGTCATCGAGCTCCGAAACGAGCAGAGAAAAAGTGTCACTAGTCGAAAATTCTCTCGTTATCAATCTCCTTTTTTTATTTTTTTCAAAACGTTCATCTCAGGCGAGGACTAGAAACATCATTTGATATTTCCCTTTGAGGCAGGGTGCATTAATCAACAACTGATTAACGACTTTAACGATTATTTATTACGTTGTCGATCAGAAAAGAACGAGGTGAATCATTTTTCCAATCGTCGATTCGTTTTATTTTTGATTTTTCGTTTTTTTTTTGGTTTTTTTCAACGAAACGAATTTGACTCTGGAAAAATTCGATTTACGCTCGCATACGGCCCCGAAGCAACAAGAGATTTAAGGCGAGCACCGCAGCATGACTAACTTTAATTTCCCTTTTAGGCAGGGTGAAATATTAATGACGTTATATAGTAATGCTAATAAGTTGGTGTGTGTGTGTGAAAGAAAAATTAAACATCGAGAAACTGGCCCCTAACACCGATATCTTAAGCTACATTTACGAGTACGAATTTATATGTATCGTCAGTTTATGAAATTTTTACGGAAACGCAGATTTTAACGAGGAATTTCTCATTAAAGTCATTTTAAGTTAAATCGAGCTTAACATCGAATCTTCGAAGATGAGAAATTTCTGAAGATCTTCCTCGTTTAATCGAAACGTTTTACGAAGTGTATGTAACGTATGTAATGAATAAATTGCATGACTCTCTACATATCCCTTTGAAGCAGGGTGCGACAAGGAAAAAAAAATAAGAAATGAAATATACGAAACCAACTCGATGCTATTTCGTAACAGATTTCTACCGTGTAGAAGTTTGCAATCATTTTTAAAATGTATGTACGTATATAATATGTTTTTTTTTGAAATTATTGTGTCTATAATAAAGTTGTTTGAACGATAAAGAAGCGAAAAAGGAATTATTTTTCTTTCGTACCTCTCGTTATCAATTTCTTTCCGTCTTAATTTAATTTACGACCGGATGATGGCAGCTCGTCAGGTCAATCACACGCATATCGTCCTAGTTCGCAGACACGATGACTTGCTAAAAAAACATTTTCATCCATAGAGAAAAAAATTCGCTACTCGTCTGATTTAAGCACAAAATTTATAGTGAATTTTCAAAAATCATGAATAAATTGAATGACGCAAATGTCATTAAAAATCACGCAATTATTTTTATCTTTTAGAAATGTCAATTAAATTTGTTTATATTTATTAGCGAAAAATTCTCAACTTCCCTTTTTTTTGTTTCGAAATAATAATAATAATAAGCTAATAAACAAAAATCGGAATTTACAACTATATTATTTATATATATTTTTTCTCGCATTATTAATAACCGTTATACATAAATTGTTATTACAATATACAAACATAAATCTTAATATTTCATTCGTTAACATCTCACAACACTTTTACAATTATAGTCAAATTATACATATATGATTTTCCTTCTCGTTTTGTTTCTCATCGTTATTGTTACGGCTATTTGATTTATTTTGTTTCTCGTTTTAACGTTACGCAACATTCTCGTGAGGATCCAGCCACGTCGATGCGTTTCAGCATTCGCGAGAAAGTTTCTTCTCGAGCTCTCATTTACAGCTCGTAGATGCCATTTTCATGGGTTCGAGTACACAGCACTCGAGCTCCTAAATTTTAATTAGGTAAAATCCTATAAATAATCATCTATCGCGAATATTTTATTATTTATTTTCATTATTAATTATTGTTATTATTCTCTCTGAAGTTTCGTCTTATGATAAATAATGTTACTATTTTATTATTGTTACTTAATCGATATCGTAGATTTTTATTCTTTTTTTTGTTTGTTAACATTTCGTAACGCACGTGCTCGCGTAATTCTTGTATATGCATGCCTGGACTCCGAACCGAGTGATTGTCGTAGGAGCTCGTCGAAATTATTATTATTTTTTTTTTGAGTTTTTTTTATTTTTGTCGTGTGATTTTGATGTGGTTTGTTGAACCTCTTGGTCGACGTCGGACCATTAACATTCACGATATTTTTATTTTGAACGATCACACGAATTTGTGGTCACGTTTTTATTTTCAGTGAAACGTTTCCTCATCTTTGCGTCTTATTTACAGAGATTGATTACGTACGGTTTCAGTTTTTCGTCGTTAAAATTGAAATCGGTATCGGTGAATGAAAAATAATCGACGATTAGGCCTACGAAGTGTTTCCTCTGAGGCTGCGTGTAGTAATAAAATTGCGCAATTTGAATTGTTTATGCGGCACAAATTTTCGAGAACAGAGGAATATGGAAAAATTAATGAAAAATCAACAAATTTATCTTTTGACGTAAATTATGTAATGTCGTATCGCACAAATGGGTAACGCAAGGTCGACGCGAGTTTTACAGCGATAACAATTTCCTTCATCTTCGTACTCACTATTTTTTGTTTTTGATTTTTGTAACTTTGAATAAAGCAAAATCAATTTTCTGATATATTTTTAAGAATTTTTTCACTGGGTTTTCAATACAAATTAAAAATCAATACAAAATTCATTAATTAAATTAATTTATATTGCGTCATTTATTTGAAAGGTTGCAATTGAGAATAATTATTTTTTTCATTTATTCTGAAGCAAAGTTATTGTTAAATAACTTGTGAAAAATTGTAGAAAAATTGAAATACGTTTTTGAGTATCGTAAGTGAATTACGAAGATATGAAAAAAAATTATCACTGTGAATTCAAATTGAATTGTTCGTGTTTTTTTATTTTATTTCCGTTTTTATTTTAGCCTGTTAAAAGATCGCTGAATGGGAAAAGTTATTTTGTATTATATGCATACGTATTTAATCTGAAAAGTATAATTGTTTAAAATGGTTTTCGTGTATTTTCAACACAATTCAAATGTATTATTGAATATCGTATGAGAATTTTTTTATACAGATAAAAAAGTCATACATTTGAATATAAATTCCAATTTATTGTGTATTCTAATATTTATTTAATTTATTTGGAAGATTATTGAATATGGATAAAATTATTGTGAAAAATTGGATTGGAGAAAAATGGGATTCATTATGAAGTAAGAAATTGTATTCACAGCAATTCAAAAAAAATTCATTACTTTGATTATTGACTTGGATTCTTAAATTATTTTATGATGTATTTGATTTATTTTAAAAATTACCGTGGTAAAAATTACTTTGTTGTATAAACTCAAAAACGACTTTTTTGAAAATTGAAAAGAAAAGAAAATGACTATATTTCGATTTACAGTAACTCATGTCGTGAATTCGCAAGAGAATATAAATTGAAAACAGTTCGAAACTAGTGAACGTAGGACGGTTCCACTTGGTCATTAGAAAGAATTGTAATAATTCTTTTTCAGTATTCCTTTTGATAGAAAAATGTTATGAGCCAGCGATAGCTGAAGAATTTAGTTTCGTTTTGTTTTTTATCATAAATTCTGAGATATGCATGAATGGAAGTCGTATTCAAAGCAAGCTAAAAATTGATCTTCATTCATCAATTGATAATACTTTTAAGCAAATTTTGATTTTATCTTACATCCAAAAAATCTATTTTTGATTATTTCTTTTTAAAGGAGTAGAAAATAAAATAAAAATCTCAATAATTTGTTATTTTTAAAATATAAAAAATGTTTCAAACGAAGATCAAATTGCTAACGTTTTCCATACCAAAAATGTGGTCCAAAAAGTTTCACAAACGATATAGCTTATTGTTTCAGATTCCCACCAAAGGTCCCTTACAATGAATATTTTTCCTCTAATCCTAAAATATCGGAGACAACATTTTTTTACAAATTTCAGACATAGAAAAAAATTAACAGCGTTTCTCGATTTTTAAGAACGATAAGCAAATAATGTTCACTTAAGAATTAATGCTCTATTCAAAAAATCACTAAGAATCGCAATTACAGCCATCTTCAATAATTTTCTTCATCTTCTTACGTTCGAATCAATCGAACTCGGTCCTTTGATCGGCATAATCGTTTATCTCGAATATAAATAATTCTTTATCATTTCTATAATCATCTCGAACGCAGCGATGATTTAATTCTCTCTCACACTCCAAAACGTTGGATATAATCTACATTTTTGTCTATTTATATTCATTAGTTTCGCGTTAACAATTGACCCGATCAAAACATTTTGCACCCTGTCCATTATCATATAATATTTAACATTTTGCATATATATTTATTAATCATCCTTTTTTGTATTTTTGATGATTTTCTCTTTGGTTGATCTGCTGGTTATCGAGGTCAGTAATTATAACTTTTTAATCGTACTCACTATTAGTTTTTTTAAGCCTTTCCTCAACTCTCATTCTCTGGCTAACGTATTCTATCGTATTTTTATTTTATTTATTCTCTTGACATTGCACTCTCGAAAATTTAGCGTCCGAGTGCTCGAATCTTTGAAAAAAATTATCTTGTCAATCAATCGTCTCTTTTTTTTTCATTTCGTTGTCACATTTCGATCGAAATTTTTTCACCGCTTCCGCCTGACTAATGTTTGAATTAAATTATCTTTACACTACGAACGATGCAGAATTTTGAATGGATTATGTCACGTTGTTGTGGATTATCGATTCTATTCGGAACATTTTTTTTGGCTCTCGGAATAAATGAATGAAAATTTCCACTTTGGTCCAATCTTTACGAGAATTTTTCACGGTACGTCTCACAAATTCATGAATTCTAATTATTCAATTTTTTTCATAAAAAAAATTGAACAAAATATTCCATAAAATAAAAAGCTCACGAATTGCTTTCGAAATTTTTCAAATCTTGTTATCTAACGAAAATAATACTTTTGTTTACTCGAAATATTTTTGTCTTTGAGCACTTTACGAATATTTTTCTTCCAATAATAATTTTCGTGTTTTTTTACAATTTTTTAAAATCTTTTGTATCCATTTCACGACGTGCTTTGAAGTGATTTTGATTTTTAGTTGATCACTCGTTCGCTTCCACGTGTTCCACGATGCGAACGAGGTTTGTTTTTCGTGATATTTTTGTTTGTGGCGACTTTTTAAAATTTCTCTTTGTACAATATTCCATTCGAGCGATCGTGTCATTAATTGCCTGAGGAGAAAACTTAATAAAAATTGAGCTGGCATTCCCTCGTGTGACACGTCAATTCCACATTTTTTGTTTTTTAAATATTTTTTTTTTCGTATATAAACATACTCTCCGTCTCGTTCTGATACAAAATTTTTATCACGAACTCACGGCCACACGAGAATCGATTGCGATTGATCGCTGTCGAGCACTGCACCGCGGATGATTATTTTATTCACTGTTCTCCCAACTGAGAATTCAAAGTTTTCATCTCTATAGCGGTGCCGTCGAATTTTCAGGCACCGAATTATCCCGATTCAAAGAGTTCAGCAATTCCTCGTTCTCCTTCCGTACTGTGAACAGAAAATACAAAAATTCGTGAGAACCATCTCTTTTATTATTAAAAAAATATTTATTGCGCAGAAAAATGATTTTCATGCAATTTATCGAATGGAAATTTTTGGTTAAATATTTTTAACGATGTACGAGTAGTAGAATTCATGATAATAATTTTTTATTAACAAATTTTGTTTTTTATTTGTTAAAAAACTGAAATTTTTTTCATATGTCAAATAAAATCGTACTCAATTGGGATCTGACATGCGGCGACATGACATCTGGTGACCAAAAATCCAACTAGGAGCAGACTCAATAGAAAACGCCAATTATTATAATCATTATTGCTCCCTTGCCGGCGCCATTAGGCTAAACTCCGCCCCCATGTCAGATCCCAATACTTTTCTAATATATTTTTATTCAAAATTTTCATATTTTTTATAGTCTAATATTATTTTTTATGGTTTTCAACAAAAAATTCTTGAATGAAAAAAAATCATTTTTCTCGCTGCTAAAACTACCAAATGCATTCTAAATCACTGATAAATGTTTTTAGTGCAACATCGGGATGCAAAAACTATTTTTAGCTGATGAGAAATAATTTATTTCTAATTTCCTGGTTCCTACGAGTATCGTTGAGGTGCTGCTGATATTTGTGATGATAGTTATTAGCCCGATGCTCGGCGAGCTCTTTGGATCCGATGGGAGGGGTGTGAAAAGAGCTGTGAGTGAGAGTTACAATGACCGCGAGTACAGAGGCCATCAATAAAAAGACAAACGTCCCGATAATAATCGTCGCGATTCTTCGATGTCGCCTCGCCTGTTCCTGCTCGAGGGGACTCTTCACTACGATTTTTCCCTTCGTCTCGGTTATCTCGATTCTCGTCGTAGGGCGGACCGAATCTTTTCTCCGAGAACCGGATCCGACCGAACAGACGGCTGAACTTGCGCGTCTTCCGGTCGTTTTTCTGTAGACGCTCGCTCTTCGTCCGTCACCTGAATCATTTTATCCTTTATTTTTATTTTTATCTATTTTTCTCAGTAATTTGATAATAAAAATGAGAAAAAGAAATTTTCAAATTTGAACACAGCAATTTGAAATCATATTTTTTCTTCATTTTGATAAGATAAATAAATTAATTATTTATATTTTATAAATTTTAATAAAAATAAATTGAAACAATGTTCGTATCTTCCTACATGGATTTTCAATCAATTTTATACCATAATTTTAAAATATTCGTATTTTGTAGTTCCGAATTTTTTTATTATTTTGAATTAGTAATTTCGATCCTTTTCATTACAAAAAAATGTTTATAGATAAATTAATAATATATTTTGTTCATTTTGATGATACAAATCCATCAATAAATAATTTATATTTTATAAATTTTTATAAAAATAAATTAAAAATAATTTCGATGTCTTCCAACATGGATTTATAATCAATGTTCCATCATAATTTTGACACATATATTCGTATACGTAGTTACGAATTTTTCTATTTTATTTCAAATCGGTAATTTCGAGTCTTTTTGGAATTAAAACAAAATTTTATAGATAAATTGATAAATAAATAACAAAATAGCGGATCAAGAGTATTTCTTGTATGTCAATTCTGTCGTAAAATACTCGATTATCGGACTTACCCAGAGGGGTTTGTCGGCTGTAACTATTCGCTCGGGAGCGACCCGAGTGAATGCTCGCTCGTCTGCTTCCGGAGTGCTCGGAATCGGATGAGGGCCTCGAGCGTCTCGGTCGCTCGATCGAGTGAGAGCAGATCGAGTTCGATCTGTTCGTTCTCTCGATAATGTTCGGTCGTTCAATGATATCGGAGTGACTCGGTGGATAAAGACCGGAACAATGAAAATGCCTTCTCAGGGATTCCGCTTGGCGCTCGTAGCTCAGAACCTCCGGATAAGAATCTCCGATCGCTTCGTCCACGTAAAAAACTATTCTCTCTGACGAGGATCCGGACATTTTCCGGCCTAGACGTTGTCCATATCCGTTCGAGTCCATTTCTCGTTTTTAACTTCTTTTTTCTTTATTTCCTCAATTGAAGATTTTCATCGAAAGTCGATTTTGTCACTTTTTTTCTAACGTTCAAACGAAGCTTTTATTATTTAATCGGTTGATTAAAATTTATTTAAATCGTTCACTCACTCGCCTATGCGTTTTGAAATTTACTAACTTATTCTTTTTTTTTTATTTTTCATAAAAATTACAGATGGAAATAAAATTTTTAAAATGCATAAAATTAATAAAAATAAATTGGAGTGATGTATATTGAATTAAAATTAGGAAATTTAATTTTTGAACGTTTTTATTTTTACTAATTTTTGCCTTTTTCTTGGATTAAAAAATTTTTTCTCAATAGATGTATGAACGTTATTCGTAAAATTGTGGATAGATCTCGATTCAAAATTATGGCAAGAGGGAAAAAAAAAATCTAGAATCACGTCATTCTTGAACGGGCATTAATTTAACGTTGTCCTATTAATAGAAAAACGAACGTCCGCCTCTATTTTACCTCTTATACACTTTTCCTGTACGCAAAAGCGCGGTGTATACATTAGCGAAGAGCAGAGTATTTAGCTGCTATCGTGAATTTTGGCTACACAAACGAATCGCGGTCGTATATAGAATGCGGGACTAATAAATTTATCGAATGACGTCTGCACTCTCTCGAAATGTAAAAGTGCCTGTACCAATATACCAAACAGTGAGAAATTCTCTCGGGACGCTTGGCCTGTGCCGAACATCTTTCCAATAAATTTTTAAATCCAAACGATAGCATTCAACCGCAAGTTTTTCCAATTAAGTCCGTTTCAAAGATTTGTGAATGGCAAAGACAAAAGGACAAAAAGGAAAAGTTAGAAATATAAGTAGAAGTTTAACTAAATTTTTTTAGTAAAAGATTTTTATTTTTGAAAAATTCGTTTTTTTGAATAAAATTCTTTTTTACGTGTCTTGTGAATTTTCTAAGATTTCTTTTCATTGATAACTAACGAGTACGAGAGTTTTTTAAATTAAATTCGCTTTGAAGATGAAGGATGGAAAAAGTAGAAAAGAGTCAGTGTGAAATCATAAAAATCGGAAATATTTAATTCATAAATAAATTACGATTATTAAAATGGTAAATAAATTAATAATTATTATTTTTTAATGACTATAGTTTTCAAATTGTTAATTAATGACATTTTTAGTCCGAGCGAACGTTGCTATGCATATTTAAATGTCAATTATAGGAACGCAAGTTTTTTCAATTAAGTTCATGTTGAAGATTTTCGAATTCTAAAGAGGAAATTACAGAAGCGACAAGAAAAATGGAAAAAGTTAAATAAATGGCATCATAAAATTGTACCGCACTCTTTTACATTTTAATAAAAATGTTTCTTAAATATATACCTTGAAAATCATTTTCTGAGAATTACTTTCATTGCATTTGCATGCAAAATTACATTTGCTTTGGTACCCAACGACCGCGAGGTTTTTCAATTAAATTCGCTTTGAAGATGTACGCACAGAGTACAAAAGAGTCTGCGTGAAATTATAAAGGTAAGAAATATTAAATTGCAACGCTATAATACGGTTTTTAATGCAGGCCAGCATAATTGACTCACAAAATAAAATCTTTGTTGATTTAATTATGTTTTCTGCTTGGAAAAAGATTATCAAGAGCCGAGGATGTTCAAAGAGGCGAATGAAAATAAACTGAAAAATGCTGCAAAATAAATCGTTCATCCAATTTTTAAAAAATATTAAAATTTCACGAAGATTTTAATAAAAATGAATAAAAAACCAGATAATTAATACCATATGATTTCATGTATTGAAATTATAAATAAAAAAATAAAAAAATTTCAAAAATTAATTAATTACTAAAATATGCAAATTGAAAAAAATGTACGAAAAATGTAATGAACATAAAAAAATAATACAAATAATACTCGTCATCGAAATATTAAAAAAAAATTATCTCAAGCTACGAAGTAATTACGAAAGTGTATTGCAAATAATAATTAATCGATTCGATCGTATATAGAGAGACTGGAGTAATGAACGTATTTATTAAAAACTACCCTTGGACTTTATTGGTCGCGGTGTATTTTTAGCTAGAATTCTAATACTAGGCCAGCAGCGTGATAAACTCTCGTGTACCATATTCGTGCTTCCATCTATCGTCCCGCACCGGCTGTCGTGCGAGGTTGCGCCACAAATTTTTCCTTCCACACTCATCTCCATGGAGAAAAATCTCCAACGTAAAATCCTCTCTCCCTGAACAATTATGAAAACACCTCAAATATATCTGACGCGATATCTCAAATCCA
>JAPYYX010003957.1:0-20010 GCA_030522605.1 Cremastinae sp. B BG-2022a | reverse complement strand
TTATCATCTAGAAGTCGAGATATTAGTTTTTAAAATTCATCTCTAATACACACGTTCTTATGGCAAATATTTTTATTCACGCTTGATTTAAAGAATGGCCAGATTATTTGACATAAAAATAATTATTTTTTGATTTTAGATGTTAGACCAGATAGATTTTGATATAAAAATAATTATAATAAAAAATATCTGCCATAAGACCGTGTGTATTAGAGATTAATTTTAAAAGTCAATATCTCGACTTCTGGGTGGTAAAACGTCTTGAAATTTGGTATACATTTTTATTTGAGTATTACCTAGGCCTATGCAAAATTTTAAAAAAATCTATCTCAAAAAATTTGACGCTACCTTAGGTGGAAGTCGCGTGAAATTTTTTGAGACAATTTTTTTTAAATTTTGCATAGGCCTAATAGATAATACTTAAATGAAAATGTATACCAAATTTCAAAACGTTTTATCATCCAGAAGTCAAGATATTGAATTAGAAAAACTTGTCTCAAAAACTTGACGCGACTCCTACCTTAAGGTAATGTTTAATCCATACGAGTGCGAGAGAGACAGATGCAAAGAGGATTCACGGTTTTCTCAGAAATTTTAGATATTTCAAAGAAAACCACATTACTCTTTGATAGAAAGAGAACAGCGTGGTTCTTTTTTCCGTCAAAAAATATTTTTTTCCAGAGAAAAGTGTGTAGCAAGGTTTTTACCGATCGGATCACTTAAAGATCACCTTAAGGATGTTTTTGCAACTGAACATGTAGTCAAATCAGCAATTGAACATTTAAAGTAAAGGCAAATTTCATCAAACGAAAAATTCGTTGAAAATTGGCGTTGACGTTCTTTGACATTATATTAAACAGAGCACAAAATTTCTAGAATCTTCACCGTATAGACATCGAGATATGAATAGTACAAAATAACACTATTCAACATGAGCGCTTATGGGGAATTACAAAAAGTTGCGATTGTCAAAAATCACTATCCTAAAACTTCTAGGCGGTCAATCTCGTACAAATTTCAGCAAAAGTCGCGTATAATATTTGTCTCGCTATAAGCCAAATTTCATTTAGAAATCTTTAAAAATAATTTTCCCATGGGACATGCAAGAACCTCCTTAAAAATTGAAGTATGATTTATCCTTTATTGATATCTATTCAGTACTCGAGACAATTTGTTACGTGACTAATGGATTTTTCGGCTCTTCTGATTCTAGACCCTGAAAACACTGATTGATCATTAGAAAAAAATTACTCACCGAAATTGTTCTGTTGTCATCCGTTTCGTGTCTGCAGTTTTGGATGTGATGTCTATCTTGGCACCTCTATAACAGAAAAACAGAATAGTGTTAATTTTTCATTCACTTTTTTCAAGTTATCGACACAAAACTTGAATTTGTAATTTTAACACTGTAATATATATTTCGTTGTAACGCGGCTAAAATATTATTCGCCAGAAAATTTCGAGCAAAGATCGTCATTATTCGAAGAAAATCTATAATAATAAAAGTAATTTCGTGATAGCAGTGGAGGTTAAATATTATTTGTACACTGGTAGCAGGTGTGCGAGATTAGCTGAAGCCAAATAATCGATCCAAAAAGAGAGTGTGTAGCTCGCGTAAACGACATTCGAAGAAACGTATAGAAAAAAATGTGATTATCAACGGTTGTACAAAAAATATATCGGAGAAAGAACATTAATTGAACAATTTAATAGAGAATATCAACAAATGACGACGTAAGAATAAAGTTGAGAAAATATTAATTGCACAGACATTATTGCATACACATGAATTCTTTTCATGACGAATTAATTTTTGAATTTATTTTCACGTATATTTCTACATGCGTGAAAATAAAAGAAATATAAAATCGCGGATGGTGGATCGATTGTGGTAGGAAAATAAAGAGAGATTTCGGTAAAATATTATCACAGGCGAAAAAAAGGGGGGTTTCAGAATTCTCAGCACTGTCACGTCGATATGTGGGTCAAATATTGTTTGTGCATTGGTAGCAGGTGTTGGAGGTTAGTTAGAGCCGATATATAATCGGTATACAGGAGAGAGCAGGCTGCCCCATTACCAGATCGTTCGGCCGTGGTTTGCTTGCTCTTGTTCGTGGTTCGAACGTTTCGGGAACTCGCGCGTGCGGAGAGTACACATGTAGACAAAAATACAAGTACGTTCATGCCGTCTATGAAACTGTATGATCGAGGAGAGCCCAATGTGTATGCGTTTCCTCTACCTACCGGCGGCGCAATGACGAAATTCGGATAAATGGGAAGCGATAGAGGAGGAGGATGATCGAAAACGGAGCGTGGTTTACTTAATCAAACTTGACTTTTTTGTTTTTCTTTCCCTTTGCTCTAGCTCTGTCCGCCTCTCGCTTCTCATATTCTCCATCTCCCTTGCCTCTAGTTTCCGAACCTTTTCGTCGCTATTTACAGAGATCACACAAACTAGCAACCAATCGAGAACCGAATCCAGTTGCAGTAGCGCATCGAGATCACCATCAGGGTTCACCAGCAATACGGACAAGTATACTTGACCGCAAACTCATTGGGCTTTGATGTACACACACTCTCTCTCTCTCTCTCTCCCGTCGATTACTCCTATGATCGTTTCAGCGAACTCTTATCGATCATTGTGTAGCAAACCTGATTTCGTTCCAGGATCTGACTTATTCGTGCATTTATTAACATATGTAGCTATATGCTCGATATTCTATGTAAAATGTAGATAATTATTCATTCAATTCTTAATACAGAATTATTTATTAAGAATTGCATAAATTTTTGTCCATACAGCGAAGCCTGGATAAGTGGGAGCTGAAGGGATCAGATTTTTATTCCACTTATAGTGGTCTCACAAAGGACATAATTCAATTGTTTCAACTTTAGTTTCAACGCGCCGTTATCGCCTAGTAACACCCCGTCATTTTGTCAGGATAATTAAGTAAATTTTTTCGTCAAAAAATTTTTTTTTTCATTTCTGACTTGTAAACTTCTATATAAAATGTTTGGTATCGGGTTTTTTTAGTGCATGAATATGTTCATTATTATGTCTAGTTTGATGCCTACTATTTATATTATTGATAAAATGACGTAATTTGTATCTGTTTTGATAAGTATTCGTCTGAGCAATCAGGTAAGTTCGCGCACGAGCTCGTCGAGTAAGTGTGCGTGTGTACTTTCACTATACATAAGTTACAGAAAGCAGTCTTCTTTTGCGAATTTGAGTATGCGCGTGATAAGTGACTAGGTTATCACCCAAAACGCGTCGTTGGACAAATAGCAGAGGCTTATCTGATTAATGAAGCTTTTCAAAAAGTTGATGGTCAAAGCTACCGATCCAACAGTAGATTCTCTAGTGTCTAAAATCTCTATTTCTGATCAATCTGCGCCATTATCATTCATGAGGGACAATGGAAAACCACCCAGATTTCGTAAATTACGGATTTATCAATTAATAAATGAATTGTCATCAAAAATTGGACCGTATCGCCGTTCTTTGTGTCAAAAAGAATGTATCACCGCTTTTGTGAGCTGAATTTTTCAATGTTGAGGGAGAAATCTGACGAGGGGTCAGCGCGGGCGAAAATTTTTCTCTACGGATTCCTCCCTCAATATTGTAAAAATCAGCTCAAAAAAAGCGGTGATACATTCTTTTCGATCCACAGAACGGATGTACGGTCCAATTTTTTATGACAAATGATTTATTAATTGATAAATCCGTAATTCACGAAATCTGGGTGGTCACATGGTTTCCATTGCCCTTAAGGTATATATTTCTATCGCAAAGGGCCGTAAATTGTTGGCGCATAAGTGGAGCCCTCAAAAAGTTTTTATTGAATCAGAATCACGGTGTTATATACAGGTTTGGAAACTGTTACGTTTTTTGATGGTGGGGAGTGTCACCGTTAGTGAGGCCAAAAATCGAAGTTCCTCATTTATTCGCTAGGTGTGTTTAACATAGAGTTATTACACACACATGCACAGTGTACGTACGTACAAGGACAATTTGCTTGTTTTCAGTATTATGGTTATGTGAAGCCGGGAGTGCACAGCCGGGGCGGAAAAGTGTCAAATTTTTGCTTAGTGCCAAATTTTTGGAAAAAGTATAAAAATGAAACTTGTTCAGCGTTCAAAGTGCCTGAAAACGATGAAACACAAAAAAGTAGGAAATGGCGATTCCTGGAATCCAAAGTTTGAAGTCAACGAAACACCGGCTTGGGATTTGCATTGACGTTTGGGTTTTAAATTTGGGTCTCAGCTTGCTCCTGAGTTTTAGCTTCGATATTATATATCGTTCAATACTGTTACATTTATTTTTCTCATTCAGATTTCCATTGACAAGCATCATTGAGTAGACGCCATAACCGTCTACATATCACTCGAATTTTATTGGCTCACCCGTAAATCACAGCGCTACAAGCGGTGTAATTTAGTTATTTATTACATATTTTGGCCACACTATCTGAGTCACCTCCCACCATACTAGTTTCCAGACCTGTATGTAAGACCGTGATCGGAATTAATATCAGTGAAATGGTGTTATTACTATCAATGGAGCGAAGAATAATCTTTTTAGGCTGTGTGTTTCCAATTGAATGAATTTTTAGGCCTTCATTCGTAATTTTCTGAATTTGACGGGACCGTGTTTTGGGAGTATTGTAATACTTTTTACATTAGATTTTTACACTTCTTATTTCAAACTTTAATATCTTTTCAAAACGTTCGGTGATCATACATTTTCATGTGAAAAACGGAATCGTTATAGTTCTATTTTTTTATATTTTCTTTAGTTTTTAGCTTTTTATAATTCTAAAATGGTTAAAACAGTAACTGATATATAACAAAACCTTCCGGCCATTGATTTACGTGCAAATTAAGTTTCTTTCAGTCACTTTTTTTGCTTAAATTTTCGGTACTGTACCGTTTTTTTATTTCCAAAAGTTTTTATAGATATTTGTTTCTTATTTTAAAAAAAATTACGCTCCTGTCATATTTTTTTCTTGATGATAGGAGCACCTTAAGCGATATGCCTTGCTCCACATAACTCTATTTAGTTTTGTTCAATTCTCGTAGCATGTATAGGATTTAAAAAAAATAATGAACGAACAAAAATTGTGAAAAACGAACGGATAAAAGAAAAAAAGCGATCGCATACCATGGAGATTTAATCTTTCTCGAGACAATTAATTTTCCCGTATCTAAACGTCCTCACCAGACTATATAGCCATAGCAACCGAATGTTGTTGCGCGGTACGAGAGTTAAGCCGAGAGTTTACCTCACGATACACGCCCCGGTGAGAATCCTCTTGATGTAGTTTTATCAGCGCGCATATATACGCATACGTATATGCAAGTACGATAGTAAGAATGCGAGAGAAAAATAGCACGCATATCAATTGTATATTCCAGATAGGCAACAAGCCATTGTGAACGTGCTTCGGATAATTCCAACTTTTGATAAAAAGCATTTTTTTCTTTTTCATCCACGATTTTACTCAAAGATGAGAATCAATGTTTCACAAATAAGAATTACACTGATTTACTATTTGATAAATAATTTTTTATAATTACGAATACTATTGTTTACGAAACTTAGCAAAAAAAAGGATTGAAAAAAAATGTAGAATTTGAGTAGCGATTTTGTGTGTATAGGTTGAGAATTTTTTCTCTGACTCTTGCGGTTTGCAATGATTCGCCGTATTTAACTAAAAGTTTTGATTTTGTGATTGGTCGAAAAATAAAGGAACTGACTGTTTATTATTGCACCCCGAAAAACTAAGAAGTTTAAGAAAATTCATTTTAACACACTCACGTACTTAACTTTTATTCATTTTTAATATTTTTCATATCTTTTTCATAAACTCGATGATGTATTTTTTTTTTCGTCACATTTCCATCACGAAATTTTTCATACGGAGTAGTAGGAGCCTCTTTCGAATCGAATATAAGAGCAATTCGAATTCTCTCGCCGTAACACGTTTCGCTAGAAAACAGACAAAAGTGGAAATGAATTTTCGCTGTTACGCTGCACCTTTTATATTTCGCTACCCTGTCCCCTCTATCCTTCGAGTTTCAGTCACAAAATATCCGGAAGTCCCGAGCTTTACGATGAAATACAAAATTGATATCGAGTCTATCCTCACCGACAGTTTCGCGCTCCGTTGCTTTCGCTTTCATACAGTCTTTCCTCTTCGCCTCCTCTTTTTTTCCAATTTTTTCAAAATCTATATGTATACGATCCCCGCTAAAATCCTCGTAAAACTCTTTCCGTGCGCACTCATCGGAAAAAAGTTTTTTTTTTAAATACCTTTCTACTTATTTTTATCTCGTTTTTGTTGGAGCTCGCAATCATCGAGATTTTTTCATACTTGTTCAGACTCATCTCGCTTTCTAAATAATCGTCTTTTTTTCATCCTCCTCTCGCCCTCTCTTTTTCTCTCTCTCTCAATTCGAGCAGCGAGAATATTTTTTCTTCTTTCTTTTTCTCCCATTCTTACTTCGAGTACGCGCCGTCACAAAGATTTTCCGTATACACGAGCTGGCGCGCTCTCATCCGAGAGATCTATTTTTTTACAACGATAAGATGAGGAGGATGAAGAACGCAGACGAACAAAACACTCGAAAATCTCTTTTACCCTCCTTCTCGATCCTTTTCTCCAATTTACGAGCCCCGCGAGATATTCTCTCTCACATTCTCTCTCATTTCCGGTCTTCCTGGAGCACGAGAGAGAAGAAGGAAAAGATTGCGGGAATAGATATAATCGTGCCTAAGAAGCCGGAAAGAAGCAATATTAAAAGGTCTCGTGTTATTACGTATATCTAACGTTTGTTTACTTACTCTCGACGGGGACCCAGACCGCTGAGACTCGAAAGATAAATCTCTTTCAGTTTTCTCTTCATCCGCCATCTCCACCCAATTAACAATAAAACCGCAACAATCCCATTTTCTTTCAGCGTATACAAACGATTAGTCGAAAAAAAATTAAAATAATTTTATAGAAATAAAATTTTTAATATATCACATTTCTAACAATAAGATGTACAAAAAATTATTAAATCCATTTCTTGAAGCTCTATACAGATTGTCCTGAAAGTGTGTGATTATCTTTCTTAATGACTATAAAAACACTTGTAAAATATAAAACACAAAACGTGGAACGCATGCAGGCGACTCGTGGGCCTCTTGTACGCTCCATGTTTTGTATTTTACATTTTGCAAGTGTTTTCATAGCTATTTATAAATTTTCAGGACAATCTGCATAGAGCTTTAAGAAATTATTTTATATTTCTTTGTACATTTCAGAAACGTGGTATATCAAAAAGTTTATTTTTATAATATTAGTTTTTTACTTTTTAGTTTTGTTTCACTAATGCACTTCCACTATTTCTATTATATACTCAACTGAACTCCACTCAGATGATATTCCAGCGCGACTGCATGGTAACGAATGATGTGCGCATTATCCAAACGATAAGTTAAGGTAGGCAGAAAAAAAAATGGTGTGAAATTTGGGATCGTGGACATGGGATCATGGGTGCGTTCCGATATTCACTGCCAGTATACTGCGAGCACTGGAAACACATGTATTAGATAGATTTTGTAGTACTCGCTGTCAATTTCGGAACACTGCCCATGGAACATCTAGATTTTACGACTCTATGAATAGAAGGGTAGGGTTCTTTAACACATGAATATAAAGAAAGAATACTTGAAGACCACGCCCTTGGAATAAAGGTAATTGTTTATATTATTGTTAAGGAAATATTCAAATTTTCGAGTTCCACGCGCGTCCACCGATGGCAGCCCTCTCGCACTCAACCGAAGAGATGGCGCCTCGGTCGAGCGTCTTATGGGCACTCACGGGTTCTTCGCGTGGTTCGGCCATCTTTTCTCTCAAAACGTTTTCACATGTCTACTTCGCGGTAGTGAGCATGCGAAACTTTGTGTTTTCATTCACTTGTAAAAACTCAGTTATTGACTTTCTCATGTAAAAATCCCATCTCGGAAAATTCAGTATATCGGTTCAATTATTTACGGTACATCAACACAGTTTTTTCTCATTTCTCACCGCGTGTACTCGCCACGCGCACGTGAGAGGTTATATCATGGGCTTTCAATCGAATCGAACTTCATTTTAAAATTTGTACTAAAAAGCGAGTTAACAGAAACGTAGTAATAAAAAAAAAGAAAACACCAATATTTCATTCTTAATGCAATCGTCTAAAATAATCATTCGAAGCTGAAAGTAAGTTTACTTTCGATAAATATTTAATGAAAAAAATTTGAGATACAGAAAAATTGCTGAAATATTTCATCTGAAAAAGAGATTTTTGCCAATAAAAGATATAGTAACGTATACCTTGCATCTTAAAATTCAGAATTTGCTTTCGTTTACTTTGTAGATGGGAAAAGTTTGGCAGAGGATGTAAACTGATTACATAACGAATCGAGTAAATGTATACAGACAAACACACTGCTAAATGTGTCGAATGTGGGTAAGGAGCTAGAGCCTGATGTCTATGTATTTTATATGCTTGTCACTGATGTTGAGAATGCGTTAATGCGGGGAGAAATACCCGCGCTGACGAAGATAAAGAGAGGAGAAACGAGAGAAAGGGACATAGGGAGATTCTGACCATGGTTCAACATTCGATATATTGTGTGTTGCAATTAGTTTAAAGCAAAGGATGCGGGTGTTGCATCGGAGTGAACTTTCATCAACTCTCCAAAGCGGAGACTCGAATTGAAGTTTTACCAGAAGAAAAAATAAGGACAAAGGAGTCGAGACGATATCAAAGTGAAAGTTCTCTTGCGGTGGTTACTCTAATCCGAAAACTTATCATCTATTAACGAAATGTTCATCGCAACATTTTTCTCTTCTATTTCATCCTGTGCGCTGGAAATGTTAAATATGTAATGTTGTTGGAAAATATTGGTTTGAGTTTAAGTTCCGACAACATGGTTCCGATTGGTCCTAAAATGGAATTTTGGAAACCTTTCGGAACTTTTCAATACCTTTATAGATGGTTCCAAAAAAGTTCTCGAAAGTTCAGAAAATGAGAAGTTCTTTGGAACATTTTCAGACCTAAAATTTCGACTCGGGTAAGCTCACCCGTAACCTACATTGATGATTCTATTTGTGATTTGTTATACAACGAAATATGATATGAAAAAAAGAGACAAAAAAAGGAACTGAGAATCGTTTAATAAATGTGAAACGAGGAAAAAGTAAAGACAAAGAGTTTTTTCATAACGTCTAAGAATAAATTGTGGAGAATGTAAAAAAAAAGGAAACCGCACTCAAAAGGTGAAAAAGGTAGGAAAAAATGATAAGGGTAAGAAAAAAAACGGACGGGAAGTGAGACGATGAATGTGTGCGCGTTCAGCTCGATAAATAAAAAAGTTGGTAAGGCCTCGGAGTCTCGGAGAAGAGACCGTAATGGGTCTTTACCTCTCGCGGACTTTTCTCTATAGACAAAAGAAAATGTGGGCAAGAGGACGAGAATACGGAATAAGGAGAGAAGTGCAAGGAGGAGAGCACATGAAAAAGAAAGAAATCGTGGACAAGGCACGAAAATAACGGAAGAAACGAGAGATAGAGGAGAATGTAATAGAGGTACTAGAAAAAAAGGAAAGGAAACGAAGAAGGAGCAGAACAAGGGAAAAAAGGAATGCTGGAAGTAGACTACGGTCGCGTTTGCTACGATGAATCCTATTCTGAGAAACTCGAGGTCTCGAGTTATGATATCGATAATTTTCCTGTGTAAAGTCTCCATTCTCTAGATTTTTTCCTTCATTTTTCATTTCTCTCTCTCTCTCTATCTGTTCTCTGTCTCTATTTCTCTCTCATCCTCTGGTTTCCGTGTTTTAGTCTCTTTTACTCTTTTCTCTGCACCTCTTTAGAATTTCTTCTCATTTTGTCTCTCCTCTCTTTTCGGAGTTTCTCCCGTTTCATTCGAAAGAGGTGCGCGTACGCGAAGTAGCAAGCAAGAAAATCATGTTTTTTCCAGCTCCGAGCGGGAGAGACTGAAATTCTTTTTGCTCTCTAGCTATACGTCTCCTTTTTTCTTCAACGTTTTCGTCTCTTTCTTTCCCTGTCTCGAGTCTTGTTTATTGCAAAACCACACGAGCGCTAAAAGGATTCTGGAAAATGCATTTGCAGGTTGCATTCCGTAGCGAGAAGAAGAATGTCGAGGTAAACGTAGAAAGGGTTCTTTGCCTTTTGGCGGATGTATACGAGGAAAAATAAACATTTTTCTACTTATTTCCCAACAACGCAAAAAGCTTCTTCTCCTCTCTCATTTTTCTCTATCAAGATGAATAAAAATTCCTGTGTTCATCATATCTTATCGATGATTATTTCGAAAAATATATAATATATTCTCTGAGTAAATCAACGTGAAATAGGATAAAACAAAGTTTAATTAAATTTTTACAAAAAGAAGGAAAAATAAAAATTTTGAAAAAAATAATAATTATACCGATGGAATAAAAAAGAAAGAAAGAGTAGACAGAAATAATATGGTTGCAATAATAATCGTTGGTACAAGTCGACGTCGAGATGAGATTAAGGAATGAGAAGAAGGAGAACGAGAGAAAGAAAGTATAAGAGATGAGAAGAGAGAAAAAGGTCTTGTGATCCTTTCAGAACGGTTGATCCACCTGCGCGATATTAAAGAACTGCAAGTCTCAGAACCCATCAAAAGTCTTGGCATCGTATTAAGTAGAGAGAGGTAGAAGAAGGCGAAAAAAGCGACATAAAAGAGAGACAGGAGAGAAGGAAAAAAGAAAGAGAAAGGATGAGGAATCTGGTTTTCTACCCTATGGCCATATCAATTACTTCGTCCCTCGCCCCCTGAAAGTTCTTTTGGCAGCATGCGAAAAAAATGAAAAAGGAAAAAAAAACTATTCGAAAAGAAGAAAAAAGTATAAATCTCCTCCGATGTGCACTTTCAGAACGATTCTGAATGAAAACGTTGAAAAACCGCACACGCACTCTCATCTCTCTTTTTCTCTCTCTTTTTAACATTCGCGAGATGAACTCAAGTAATTTATTCCCTCGCTACAAAGTAATAAATTAGAAATCAGATGTGAAATACGCGTATAGCGGCGAGAATACCACAAAAACGTTGTCGCGGGTCCGAGTTTTTCCGATTCATGCGATCACTTTTCTTGTAGCGATACACAAGAAGAATTTGAAGCCACTTAATTCGAGATAATTTCAAATAATTTTATATAATTAATAAAATTTATAAAACGAAAAAAAAAATATTAGTCATGATTAATCTCCTCTCCTCGGGATTTGGTATGACCGCGGAATACACACATATTACAAAAAAATATATACAGTTGACAAAAATATATAACCGATAGAGAATGCAGAGTCTCGAACGCTGGTTGTGCATGTTTTCATTGGATAAATGGATGGCAAAGATATTGCACCTTCATGCTTTTGAATTCGAATATTTTCAGTATATAGTGCATGGATTTTATATATAATTGGTTGATGTAGTATAGTTAGTCATCGGAGTCTATCCTGTACACCGTTCCCCGTTTTTTACGGTCAATTTAGTGCGGATAACATCTTTTTTTCTGTCTTGCGCTATTTCCATTATTTTCCATCAGATTGTATCCGCAGCCGACTTGCATCCTAACTTGTATCGGATTCGCAAGTGCTCACGCGTGGGTACAGAAAAATGCAGAAAATCCTGTGCAGATACAGTTTTGACGTACGGTCCAGTTTCAGTATGGTGAACTCGTCAGGACTGGGCTAGTCTCGGTACAGTGAACTTCTCCGTTACCCCCACTCCAGGATAGTCTATCAAGCGCAGTTAAATGCGCAAGCGCGAGATACATATACATGCGAGAGATTACGAGCGCAATCCTGATTGGGTGCTACGGGTCGGTGGTGGGAAGTGGAGAAATTCACTGTAACGAGATCGGCGTGGTTCACTATAGTGAGAGTTCATTTTAGTGAGTTCCACTATAGTAAGAATCGACTGATGTATTTCCTTAATTTTTCCGGGTTTGATAATTTCGCAAAACCACGACGCAAAAAATTTAGCCTGACTTGAAGGTGTTTCGGTACATAAGTGAGTATGATCAGAATGTGATAAAATTTTGTCAGGATGTACCTTGACATAAAATCCGTGAACATGATTTTTTTCAAAATTTTCGCCTACATAGTTTTCGAGTTATCGAAATAGAAAATTGTCTAATTTTATTTCATTCATGTATTCGCGAATGACCGACCACGGCAAAGATCGCCGAAAGAAAGAGAATTTGACGTTTAATTTTTGACGTATGCACATCTGATGGTGTGCAAAAAAATTCCGATGCGAAAAAGTTTGACAGCTAGGGGCTACAAATTTCGATGAAATTAATAAAATGATGATAAAGTTCGATACCTTAGACGAAAGTAAGCGGGATGATTTTTTTTTCAATCGAAAGAGAAAAAAAAAATATCTGTTTTCGAAAAATCCTACAATAATTTAAATAAAAATAAATTTAATTTCAAAACTATAGCAAAAACGTTTGTCTTCGCGTATAGATAGTCGCGGTAGCTCGGCAATTTTTGATATTTTGAAAAAAATGTACATGCCTCGAATCTCTACCGCGACTCTTGATAACGAACATTGATTCCATTTTTTAATTCAATTCTGATTATTTTTCGATTCTCTATCTTTTTTACATGTTAATTTCTTGTATAGTTTACTATCTGTACCGAAACCTTTAAATACGATCATCAAAATGTGTGGAAACAGGAAGCTTTTTACCGAGTTTTATTTTTTGAGGGAGTCATGAATTTTCCAATGTTGGAAGAAAAATTGTTGTGATTCGTTAAAATTGGAGAGCATCCTCTCTGGGTGTGGTTTCAAATTTCACGCCCTTTTGGTTTTCCCACTTGGGAAAAATCGATAACCTATTTACGGTGACACTAAAAAAAACGGAAAGAGTAAGCCCTCAGGAAATGGAAAAATGATAAAAAATTAATTACAATTATTAAGTTATCCGTTTTCGCGGCGCTTATATAGTTATTAGTATAGTTTTCGTTTGATTCACATATGCGCGATTTCGAAAACTTTGAAACCCCAATCATTTTTTGATTGGGGGGATCATACGCTATTATGATCCCTTCCCTCTCAAGCGACAGGTAATTTTCCGGATATTTACCATTATTGATCGTGAATATCTTTGCGGAAAGGAGGACACCGCCACCTATACTTTTCGCCATTGCACTCTCAGAAAGTCAAAATCTACTTATCCCCCTCCTCTCCGCATTGGCGTTATTTTTTTGGCAATTACCGACGCTTATAAATAAAATGTGTCGAATAAAACGAAAGAAAATAAATATTGACATACATAAGTAACATGTATTTGAAAATACGAGATGATGTACAAACACACTTTCTCTCGCGATTGTAATTCTTCTTAAAAGGAAAATTGGAAATAATCTCTCCGTCTTTCACCGGACTCCCTTGATGCACATAGATTCGATATATTTTCCCTGTTTTGTTTCTCCCGTGTGTAACACAACTAAAATACCAAATTGATAAGCATCTCCATCTCTTCGTTTCTCCCCAGCTTGACTACCTTAATTAACACGAGGAGAGAAAAAAGGAGCAGCCTGTAATATTAACGTGTATAAACGTGGGGAGAAAGAGCCATGAAACCCGTATACGGTATTTACGCGTTTAGATTCCAATCAAATTGATCGTTCTCTCGTGTCGTCCCTCAAGGCAGCTTCGGAAGAAACGACGATAAAGAGGGAGAAAGAGAGAGGGAGACGCGGTTAAGCTTCGAAGAGAGATAACGTTCCCCCTTTTTTCTCTTAATCTCTCTTTCTCTCTCGTATCAAAATGCAGACAAGACTTTCCATTTTCCTGATTAATTCGCGTTGATAAAATGAGAGAAGGTCCCAGTTGAAATTTTCAACACGGTTATAGTATCGTGCAAATTAAATTGTCATATACGTTTTTTTTGTACGTGTGTAGATATAAAAATGTAAATGTTTGTATTAAAAGTAAAAAAGTACGCAAAGTATTAAAATAGTTATTACAAAACTGCATATATGAAATTACTTTGTGACCCAGTTAAAAAGATATTGAAAAAATTTGCCTACATTCGATAATTGGTGGTATGTGTAAATTCAAGTTTATATGTTGTAGGTATCGTCGAAATTACCAAAATGAACTTTAGCGATGGAATTTTTCTGGCAGTAAAAATTATAATATCAGTTCCTTAATGACGAAATTTGATGTAGCATTGCCGACTGAACAAGTAAGAAAATGAACTTGTCTAAAATTGCATAAAAGATGGAAAAAGCTATAGAGTCTTTTGAGAAATGCTTACCATACTTTCGTAAAATGAAAAAAATATATTTAGGTTGAACTTTTCGGCAATCTGAAAAATTTCACGGATTCCTTGGACTATATAAGGATTGAAATTCTCACATAAAAATTACAGTTACCGAAGTTCTGAGAGAATTATTCACTCATAGAAGTGCCATTTCGTTGAAATTTCACTGACCCCATACTAATTTATACAAGAAAGTGAATCAAATCAACACTATACAATAATTTTTTTTGTTTTTTTTTTATGATATGGAGTCAAATATGTTTAAAATGAAAAAATAATTTTTCAAATTGAGAACATTTATCAAATATGGGAATATGCATATGTTCAATTCAGTTCCATTTGAAAACGCGAAAAACAGTTCCTGATTTGACTAGCGTGAAGCGACAGAACATCCTTAAATAAAGTGTCCGTCGGACGATTGGAATTTCCCGCACACGCAGTGTATTATACAGGTCTACAGTAGCCGTAACCCAAACATTCTCGACTTAGTTTCATAAACACAAGACGTGACGTGACGTTTCGAAGTTTCCACTTAAAAAAATGACCAACTTACAACAAAATTCCTGAATATTCCTATTTTTTCACGTCTATAAATCTGTGCGTACATCTCCTTAAGGTGATGTGCAAGTGTCCTATATCGTGTAAAATCAAACTTTGCTATTTTCTCTTCAAATAAACATTTGTCAAAGAAAAAACAAGAACCACGTTGTTCTCTTTCTATCAAAGAATAAAGTGATTCTCTTCTTTTTCTCTAAATACATCAAAAATCTGTAAGAAAGTAGCAGAGCCGTTTTGCATCTTGCCCTCTCGCACTGGTAAGAGTTAAATATCACCTCAACTCAACATATATCTACAATAAACATGTTTGCAATGTATATTTCTTGCATTATTTGGCATCAAGACACACTATGACAACTTCAGATGGAGAAGACGATTTGACGTTTGATTAAATTTCGGATAATTGTGAAAAATATAGTCTTCTCATTATTTTCATGTTCAATTTAAATTTGTGTCTTTTTATAGAGCGAGAGCGTAATTTTCTCGTAGAGTGAAATAAAAGGGACGGAGCAATGAAATTGCGGGAAAGGAAGTTAACAAAGAGGGAAGGAAAATCGAGACGAGAGGAGGCAGAAGTTAAGGAGAGAGCAAGAGAATAAGGAGAATAAGGTTGTTATTTAAGCATATACACATGTATAAGTAAAAGAGAGAGGGAGTATTCGTGGACCGATAAATTATGAGGCTCCGCGGGGCAATTATGCTTTCTTCTCTCTTTCTCTCATTCTATTTTTCTCTCTCGTGCAAAGGAACATTATAACCCTCTATACCAACATCGTGGAAGCCAGGAACCGGAGACTGAAATAATTGGTTGGCTTTATCACCCACAGGCAGCCAAGATTTAGCGTGATATTATACGTACGCAAATGTGTACGTGTATACTTGGACGTTTGTTCGGATCCAGGAACAGGATAATAGAGAGAGAAAGAGAAGGAGGGAGGACCTAATTATCATTCGCTGCTGGATAATATGCAACTATGAAAGAACAAGGAGGAGAACAATTTCAAAGAAATAAACTTAATAAAAAACAGAAAATCGCTAAAATAAAAGAAAATGACAAAGTCAATGTAAGAAGTAAGTATTTGCGTCGAAAAAATTGCATAAATGTACCAGATAATGAATTTTTTAATTTCTCGGAATTTCTCTACGGAAAAGTATTACCTATTTTTTGGGGTTGTAGAATTACCAATAATGCATTATAAATTAAAATGCAAGAACGTATATAAGGAGTCAATGACATAAAAGAAAAAAATTAAAAACTTATTTTTTCATTCCTTGCCATTTATAATCTCGATCCTTTATTTCTGATCTCTCGTCTGTTATCTCGAAAAAAGGATAAGGAAAACACGGCCCCCTTTCTGAGTGTATAAAAATGTATAGCGTGAGTCTCGTTTACCCTCAGGCCCGGATATGACGTCAGCGGATCACGCACAAGACGGCTCTCCCCGCCTCCTCGATGCATCGTTACTTTTTTAAAAATACACTTACTTATATACGTGGCATATCTCATGTATGATTTATGAATTCTCGTTAATTAATACTTTGCCCAAGTACGTGGATTAAAACATAATGCGTTTTCTCTTTAATTCACTAATGGGTAGATAAAATCAGTGGGAACAAAAAGTCTCCCAAAACGTGTAAGACATTTTTTTATGAATTATTTCAGAACGCCCAAATCGTTGTTCACTGATTCTTGTTGCATACTTATGTATACATTGTATATGCATTTTTGATTAGTTTTAATGCGTTTTGTTGAGATTGTAAAATTTTTGGTATAACTTTCTGTTCGGTATTTTAAATTTTAACTGAATATTATATTAAGGTTAAATATTGGAGAAGAGGATACAGGATATAAAAACTATGGATGCATTTGACAATTGCATCCTGTGTTATAGATATCTATCTCTGATACGTATGTGACAGAAAGATAAAAGTATCCCCGCAGTTATAGCTTTCGTATTTTTTTTTCGATGTATGTATTTCGATGTACTCCTGGTAGTGGCACCTTATCGCTATTTTTTCCCAATAAGATTAATCTATACTTTAAATAGATACTCATCAATGGTAAAATAAAGAAACTGGAAAAACATTTGCGACTTTATTTTCGTGCTTTAGAATTTTTATCTTTGTATTTGTTAAACTTGTTGAAAGTGTTAAAAATTGATAAATTATTTAGTACAGATATAATATAATATACAAATAGAAAAGTGAATAAGAAAAAAGTGGAGAAATGTTTGTAGTTTGAATTTTGAGTTTCCAACTCCAGAAACATGAAACGTTCAAATTTGATTTTCCAACCCGAGGGCAGGAACAGCGGGAAAAAAGGAAAAAGGAAAGGAAGGAATTGTTTTGTGGCAGGGGAGATCAAAGTCAGGGGCTTACGCGGTTTGTTACAGACGAACGATCGCATTGTTCTCCAGGGGACGCGTGCACATGGGCAACACAAGCGTTCTCTGATGACGGTTCCTTCATATGCTTTTATATATAGGTACACATGCAGTGTACTCGGTGTACGCAGACATAGACGAATTACGATCTCCGTGCTTGATCGTTGCCAGGAACGCGATCCCTGTGGCGCGTTTCGTTTTAATTCAAAAACCAGGACGAAATCACATTAGCGACTATTCGGTAATCGCTTTTGTCGCGGGATTCGGAGGATTGACGGGCCCTCACTGTTCCCGTCATTCCTCCCGTCACGTTTCAAATTCAGGATGACTGTTTCATCGAGCTCGTTTTCGCGCGTCTTGCCCTTCATATGCGTACACTATAAGCCAAAAGTATCTAAACATTCCCGACGATGCTTTGAGATGAGGACTAAAACATGATCAAAGTATTATTTACGTATGTATGTGTCGAAGATAACCGTTAAAAACTGAATATGAGCTAATCATCGAAACTAATTGTAAATTAACAAACAAATATATGTACTATTTAATAGTTTTGTCAAACATGAACAGCTGGAGACGGGACAGTACCTTAACGTGAAGCAATAAAAAAGACCGATATGTCAAAATTCACTGTGTATGTAGCACAGAAACCTATGTAACATAAAAACCTATATGAAGCAGGATGGAGCACAAAAACCTATGTGGCATAAATAAAAACCTTTGCAGCAATGTTCTCGCCATTGTCACAAAGTGCGATGTCAGTTCTGATTTCTTATAATTTCGTAATAACTATTTAATCATTTAAGTTACTTTTTCAAACTATTTTTTTAAACATATACACTGTAAAAAACATTAATATTGTATAGTGCAGAAAATAGTCATATGCCAGAAACAATATGACATATTCGCATCCAAAAAATGTAGACATCCAAAAAATGTTCTTCGCTATTTCCTCCTCGAGGTATAGTGTTGCAGACATTCTTGAACTTTTGGTCGGTAGTGTGCGTCTTGTTGATGACGCTAATGATGGAGAGGGGAACAGAACTGACCCTTCGTCCGTAACTCTCCACTCGAAATATATTTTTATAGAAATACTCGACTGTTCGGAAATGTATATAGAAGTGCTTAAAGCGTTCTTGGATATGTGTGAACGAACATAAATATACAGTCAACTCGCTCTTATGGGAACACACCGGGAATATGGCGACTCTCGCTACAGGCAACTTCTTCATCGCCACTTTTGACATCTCTACAGCCCCACCGTTGGTACAGGGGAGGACACAGGCTGTATTTCATTGCGAGATACACACCTATATTTGGGGAACTCGACCCAAGATGTAGTGTGGAAGTAAACGAATTTATGTTTTTTTTACCCCCTATCGCGACCTTTTATTCTTTTATTTCGCTTTTTGCTTCGCGCTCTTTTTTTTCTTCTTTTTCTCATTTACCTCCTTTCCCCCCTTGTTCCACCAAGTTTGTACTCGCTCGAACGTCAGAGGATCGAAAACGTGTGCGCTCGCGAGAGGTCACTGTGACTTTTCGATCGCGTGTCGATAAATTCGTTTCGATTTGGTCGTGTCGAGCTCCATCGTCTCTCGTTTCGAGTTCCCGTATATACACGTGCACGAGCCTGAGGATATACAATACACATGGACAAAAAAATTCAGTGCTCGGTACCTCCGGTTGCAACCCTCGAGATCGGAGATTCTGAAGTTTTGTACGCGGATCGGGTTTTGTACTCTGTCTGCGGCCCAGATCACGACCCCAAATATCTTCGCGATGCAAGAACCGTGACGCGTTTCCTTCTTTCCATTGTGATTCACTTTATTACCCATTCTTTATTCCTATTACCACACTACTTTGATCTTTTTTTATAAGTAAAAAAAATATACCCTCATATTTTGTTTAATTTTCTACATCATTCACAAAATTAGTTTAAGGGGGTTCATCAAATAGCCATGATATTAGACAAGAATTTGAGTTTAAAATATTTTATAATTCAGATGAAACTGGACATATTAGAAAACAAAGTATGCCTCACCGACCGATTTTTTGAGAAATTTAATTTCCGTTTACGGGAATTTTGTACAGTGCCTTACGGCGCGATGCTAGATACACGCGTTTAATTGAAGGTTGAGTACATTTCTCGATTAGACAGGTCTGAAATTTTTCGATTTTTTTCTCAACTAAACATTAAAGATTTCATTAGAGCCTATTTTTTTATTAAAAGACGATTGAATGTGATGTTTAAGTGTCCTTTATCGTGCAAAATCAAACTTTGCTGTTTTTTCTGGAAATAAACATTGTTCAAAGAAAACAAAAGAATCACGTTGTTGTCTTTCCATCGAAGAATTTCGAAAATATCAAAAATCTCTGAGAAAATAACAAATCCGTTTTGCATCTGTCCCTCTCGCACTCGTATGGGTCAAGCACCACCTTAATACGAAAAAACATGGAAATTTCGATGCCATGAATGAAAACAGCTGATGACGACGAAGTCAATTGATTAACCTTATCTTAAATATTATTCTCCTGATAAATTTTTGACAGTAATTTTCAGTGGAATATTTTGAAGTGCAGCGACAATTACACAGGTCCACAAAAAAAAAAGTGGTCTGTGCTGGGTGTCTGACTAACATTTTCCGGTGTATTTCACATCACTGAACAAGAATTCAAAGGAAAATTTGGGGGTCAAACTGC
>JAPYYX010003953.1:0-15601 GCA_030522605.1 Cremastinae sp. B BG-2022a | reverse complement strand
GATTTTATTCCATTTTATTCAACACGAGCATTGATTTTGCCTCGACTTTTTAGTACACGCCGTCTGCAAACCTGGGTCTTTCGTGTCCGCTGCAAAGTTAGTGTGCTCGTCACCACTACTTGGAAGGTACGAAACATTTGAAACTTGGGCATTAGATCGCCTTCCTATATAACTTTTTTTACAGACAGGGAGGAGCATTCGCACTTCCCATATTTTCCCGGTACAAAACAAAACTGTTTTCGCTCGGACATGAACGACCCAGGTTTGCAGACGAAGTGTTGAGTCAGTTCTTTTCATTGGCAAAATATCTAATAGGCTTCGCCAGCCACCCTTGAATAATCCGATTGTCCTTTCCACCATCATTCTCGCTTGAGGTAGTCGAGTGTTGAACGATACTTGTGCATTTGTCAGATTTCCATTGTCCTTAAATGGCACCATCACGTATTTTTGAATTCCGTAGGCAGCATCACCAAGTATATGGCTGTCTTCGGGGAAATTATCTGCATTGCACATAGCTTGAAAACCCGAAAGTGTAAACACCCTCATGTCGTGAACGGAACCTACTTCTCCAGTGTAAATGTGGGTGATCTTCATTTCATGGTCGCATACCAACTGTAATTGTAATTAAAGTTTTGTTAGACGTCTCGTAATTTAAGATCGACTAGTATAAAAAAATATGTCGATATCAAATATGTACGTAAAATTCATCTTTATAATCACTGCAAGAACGCAAAGCGTCCAAGGTGTAAAAGATCGGCTAGTTAAATAATAAAAAAAAAACAACGGGTTCGTCTCCCGCGAGAAAGTATTTGTCCGATCTTTGTTTATTTTTTTATGTATCAATAAATAAATTCTCGTAAAAATTTCGATCAAAGGACAATTCTTGCAATTGACAAGAATACACCGTAATTTTTTCATGTTTAATTATTCGATTTCCAGAGAGGAATCCGAGTTCCACGAAATTTGAGTGGTCACGTGATTGTGATCACTCTTAAAATTATATAATCTCTTAAGGATTTACAAACGTCTAAAGTATAAGAATGATGAAAATTTGTATCCTTACTTGTAATTGAATAGAATGATATCCTTTTCTATTAATGTACGACTCTGGATATTGATTCGGAGCGGCTATTTTTATATGAGTTCCGTCGATTGCTCCTATTACTCCTGGGAACTTGAATTTATTACGAACGTACGTAGAAATTTGTTGCGCTCTTTATCGGTTTGGCCATACAATAAAAGTTTGGAGATGGACTTGCAGAGCATCTGCAACTTTTTGTACGAAATCCCATGCAGTTGATTTACTCATATCGAACCGGTCTGAAACGCATCTGTGAAAAAGTAAAACTAATATTAAAAATGTTGCTACGTATTAGTAAGAGGTTACATGGGTTTGAAGTTTTCAATAACTATTCAATGAAATATGATATGTCAAGAATTGTTTTTCAAAATTTGGAGTAAACTGATATCATAAAAGTCAACAGTGTATTCATTTGTAAAGATGTCTCTCTTGAATATACCTGTGATGTATGCGAAACAATGTATCCCGAAGAGAGGCCCATCTTAGCGATGAGTCACCGACCGATACCCGACTAGAAATTTAAATACGGGCCTCGTAACGCCGTTGCCTGGCCCCCCTAGTTCGTTGTTCGGGGCCTCTTGTGGCAGCCACATCAGGGCCTGACAATCCATGTAACGTTTGGCCACGATTGGCCCCAAAAAGGTAACCCGAACGAGGGCCTCATAATAAGGCCCTAGCATGGCACTACTATGGGCTGCCCGTACAACTGGTCAGGAAAAATAATTTTCACAAAAATTAATAAAATTACCTTTTATTAATTAAACGTTCATGTGACATATTTATTCATGATCGTTTAATATATCACTTTGGTCACTTTATCACATTTCATCATCAACGTCTACATATACAAGAATTAATACATATATAAGAATTAAATTTCATGGCAGGTTTAAGCGGTGAGAACATATGGAAAAATTGCAACGAGAATTTAAAAAATTTGTACCAAAAAGCAAGTTAACAGAAACGTGCGAAAAAGACTCAGGTCCAAGTAGGCACTGGTCAGGCTTGTAGGGGATACAAAGTTCACCGGGTAATCTAGTCATGTATAAATCAGTCCTTATATTCTTTTTCGAAGTCAAAAACGTAACACAACATAAGAGAATTTAACAAAATAAAAATGTAAGATCATAAATTATCCTTTCAAAAACACTTTTAACATATTAGTTTTTTAACAGTAACAACAATATTTATCTTTTTTTATGTAGTTTGTTTTTTTCGGCGCACGTCGCGATTCCCATCCCAGTCTTTACGATTATTTAAAACTTTTCCTGTAGCTTGGAGTATTTCCTTTTCCGTAACAGTCGGAATATTTCGTTCGTCAACGAATTTGTTGAGAATAGCGCCTGTAATTAATAAAAAATGTTGTTAATGAAAATTTGTGCAGTCACTGATAATATAATTCTACGCTTCTGTCAAAATTTCAACCCAATACACTAAATCGTTTAAAAGTTATAGTAAATTGCATGAATATTATACCTATTCGGAATTATAATAAGTTATAAATATCGAAGAACGGTATTAGTTACTTGTAAATTTTTTGTCAAGATTTTTAAATATTGAAGAATCTTTTTGCCAAATTTTATCGACTTGTGCTAAACAGTTTTTAAGAAATTATTCACTTATGTGATAATAAAACGAATTTTCTTCACTAAAAGTACGTGAAAATTGATTACAACAATGAAATTTGTTGATATTTTTTTTCTGCTATCAGTACACAAAAAATTTTGATAAATGAGTTTAAAGAATTTGGTCTAAAATTTTTTAAACAATATATAATAAAAAAATTCTTAATCAATCATGACCAAACTATCGAGTATAATTCTAAGTTACATAATACAAAATTCCAACTTTCTAACAAAAAACAAAGACTAAATTTTAACAATTTATTATGAAAAAGTCACTGTTGTCAGATATTGTATCTTCAGTTCATCCTAAACTATCAGTTATAAAAATATTCGTACCTTGCATACATGAAAAAAATTTAGTCTCCTTGAAGATCAATTTTTTCCCCGTGTCTCTTACTGCCGTGTAGCGGAGGAGAATATCTCGCGAGATGAATCGTTTTAGAATATTACGCACAGTAAGAATCACAGGGGTTCCTGTATTGCCCAATTGCCACATCCTTGTAGTCTAGAAAAAAATACAGAAAAAACTTGAACATAATGTCAGGAATAAGGAAAATGAGATTGCAATTTTTGACTTACCATTTCTTCGCAAAATTCTTTATGAGTCGTTAATTTGTTGTCGAAAGATTTAAATTCATCCTCAGTTGCGAGAGGGAAATTAATCTTGTATTCGTCTTCCACCGAAGAAAAACTCCGCTTTTTAGTTATTTTATTCTCCTCGTTCGACGTTTCTATTATTTTTTTAATGTTTGCAATTTCAACTAAAATTTGAGCGAGTTTACGATTGACAGTTTTGAATCCAAGCTCAACTCTCGGTTGAAGTTCTGGAAAAATTAAGTACAAAAATCTTTTATATAAACTTAAATCAAATTTCGAAAAACGTTATGTATGATTCTGACCTTCTACGCCTGAAACGTCGGCAGTACTTATGACCGGGATACTCTCATCGAAAATACACACAGATGACTGATTTAGACAGGATTCTTGTTTCTTTTTCTTAGGATGGGAATGAATTTCCGAATTTTGGAATTCATTATTTTTAAGTGGCTCGGTGTGAAGTTCTGTTATAGAAGGCTGCTCTGAATTTGAGCTGCAGTCATTTTTATGTATATCAAAAGTCGTCTTATGGAGCACAGGTTGGCGTGCTGCAATGTAAAGTTAACGCTTAGCTTACTTGAAGAAAAACTTACTTAACGACAGATTGAACATTTTTTTCTTCGACAAGTAGATTTATATCTATATTTAATAAAATATAGTATATATCAATGTATCATATACAGGATAAAAAAACAAATTGTTCTGAAAGAAACAAGTTCTTCAATATTTATCCAAAAGGATGCACTACATAGAACAGAATTTTCTCACGCTGCGAAAGATTAAATTCAGAATTTTTCAATCAAACTTTTTCTTCATTTTAGTAAAATATAACTTTGCAATAAGAAAATTGTGCATTTAATCTTGCACACTGTGAAATAATACGGTTCGATATAATTTACACTTTTAGATTTGTGCCGAAGAACTCTTTTCTTTTATAAGTTGATTTGAACAGAATTTTCTCACTGTGCGAATACTCGATATCAGAATTTTCTTATTTCCATAAAAAAAGTTGAATAAGAAAATTTTCAATGTAATTTTTTGCAGAGATAATTCTGTTCAATGTAGTTCATGCATCTAGATATGTGTCGAGGAACTTCTTGCGACAAGTTGATTTCTTTCTACACTTTATATACAATATAATATGTAAGGTATAGAAATAAAAAAACTTGTGGCGAAAAGTTCTTCGACACATATTTAAAACCATGAACTAAATTGAACAAGATTATCGCTCCAAAAAATTATATGAAAATTAGAATGAGAAATCCTGTCCGGTGCTATAGTCTATACTTGTACATATGTGTCGAAGAACTTTTTGAGATAAATAGTTTTTTTTCTAAAAGCATGAACACATCTAAAAACATGAACAACACTCAACAGGATTATCTCTACAAAAGATTACATAAAAAATAGAATAAGAAATCCTGTCCGGTGCAATAGTAGTCTAAACTTGAAGATGTGTCTTGAAACTTTTTGCGGCTAATTGATTTCTTTCTACACTTTATATACAATAGATGTAAGGTATAGAAATAAATCAACTTGTGGCGAAAAGTTCTTCGACACATATTTAAAAGCATAAACTAAATTGAACAAGATTATCGCTCCAAAAAATTATATGAAAATTAGAATGAGAAATCCTGTCCGGTGCTATAGTTTATACTTGTAGATATGTTGCGAAGAACTTTATAATATGTTAAGTACAGAAATACATCAACTTGTCATGAGGAGTTCTGCGACACATATCTACAAGTATGAACTATAACATCAAATAGGACTTGTTATTCTGTGAAAAATAAGTGAAGGTTAAATAGTACGTACTCAAATTCGTGTTCATGTCGAGTGAGACTGGAGCTGCCCAGAGACTTTCAACGTCTTCGATATCATTTTTTTGGTATTGGATAACCTGTTTGCGTACTTTTGGCTTCAAATTTAGCTCTGAATCCGAGCTGAAAATTTCCTCGACGTGTTTTAACTTTTCCAGTTTTATGTTGGCCTTATCCCAACTTGCTGTTTTAAAATAATAATTCGATACAAATAAGAAAAGTACCATATATTCTGTAAATTCATTTTTTTTATATATCCATACACATTGAGAAATAAAGAATAAAACTTACGCGCATCTCCACGTATTAGAACTGGATACCACAGCTACGAATTTGGCGCCGGGGCATTACATTCGACGAGGGAATGTAGGTATGCTGCACTCTCCTCGTCATACGGTGGAGGCATGAATTTCGATAGAAATTTTTTATTTTCGAATTTAACCCAGTGCCCGGGAACGATGTCGACGATCCTTCGCTCCTTAGTAGTTTCCTTGTGAAACTCAACAAGCTTATACCCGTGCATGATATATTAGATCCGTATTATAACCTACAAAAAAATATTCCGCACATACAATGTTTTTTAATGCTCACTGCCATTTTTATTCAATTGAAGGCTTTTCCTGTTTTATTGAGCGTTTTTTTTAAACAAATAATTTGTTATACTTACTTTTGACTATATACTTCGATATATCTCGTGCTTATGCACTCTAGTGTACGTCTTCGAGCTCCGTACGACACGAACTGATTTCCCGCGTATTTTTCGTGGCGTAGTCGTGCCGTGGCGAAAAATGAGAGTTACTTATGTTTTGGTTGCCGCAAGAATATATGTGAAAAAACGTTTTTCTTCTTTTAATTACTATTTATAAACATTTTTCTAACGCAATGAACAAATTTGTTGTCATAAATTTTCGATTTCACTTAAAGTCTATTAATGGAGCAACGACACCGCATACATTTTTGTGTGTTCCTGACTGCCATCAAGCTGACAAAAAAACATTTTAGATCTTATGTCATAAAGCGTACATCGTTTATCAATGTTCGTCATTCGTACCTTAAATATACCTAATTTTTTAGAATCACATGGATAATCATATACAGCTTTGTCTTCTTGAATTAATTTGCCAACTATTTTTACAGCATTTGGTAAATCGTTTTTCAAAATGTACATGTGTTTAATTGTTACGATTTGCCCATTTCGCAACAGAATAACGTTATCCGGAGATTTGTTAGTTAAGATCCAATTTTTGTATCTAAGTCTTTTTACTATATTTTCTTCGGCTCTTGTAGTTCTTGCTGATAAAATTTCGATGTCTACAGGTATGGTGACTTTTTCAACGTTAGTTAGAAAAATTTCATTAAATCGTCGACATATTTGTGGTAAAGGTTGTTTTCCACTTCGTAGCATTTTTTTAATTTTTCCTAACGCATTTTCAAAAGGAAAAGCTGAGAGCTTGTCTAAAGAAGAGTCTAGATTTTTTACGTCCTCTGTCAAGTGAATAAGAGAGTGCATATTTAAAATTTGTGTTTCCGGACCATACAATACTTTGGATAATTGGACAAACGAAACTAAAAAGATTTGCGCATGTCCAGAATACCTCTGAGCCAGTTTTTCTGAGCACAGTATTCTACTTGCTGCATGAAAAAGTAAAAAATGTCTCCATAAGTTTACAGGCAATATATTTTTCATAAGAATCGGAAACAGGTATAGTAAAAAAAAACGGAATTCCGTTGCTTTCCATTTTCCTAAGTCGATTAAAGTCCTTGTCGTACGTTGAAAATCCCGAGGAATTTGCGATCGCAATCTTATTAAAAGATGAGATAAACGTATTTTATCATGTTGACTGATTCTTATTTCTCTTTTTCCATTCAGCCAATAGTCAAGAAATTTTTTCATGATTCCCAGAAAACCGAGATGCATAAAATCTAACACAAATTGGGTTATCATGTTTAGTTCAACAATAGAAACAAGCGGTGATATGCCGGAATGGTGTTCAGGCTGTGTATAATTCCGAAAATTTTCGTCTGTTCTAATGTCACAAGTTGTCGAAAGGTAAATTGTTCGATTTTCATATCTTTCACCAATAACTACGCACCGCTCGCAAGCAGAATATCCACCATGATTTATTATACGTTTAACGAGTGAGCGAGCAGGTCGATCGCACGTAAAACACTTAATACGAACATGGAATAACTTTCCGTTTATAATAATTCCTTCTCGCAATAGAAGCAACATTTCCGTAACAAATTTTTCGAAATATTTGTTAATATCACACGGTTTCTTGGATCCTAAATACATAGCAATAGGAAACGGTTTGTAAACGTCAGGGTTAAAAAATACTTTACACAAAATTGGCCATAATTGCTCATTGCTTGATTTGAATAGTATTCCGTCTACATGAAATTGCAAAAATAGAACATTTTCATTGTGGATATTAACGTTAACGCATCTGCGTAGATGATCCGTTATTCCGAAATAAACATATTTTCCATTTTCTTCAGCACTATTATCCGTAAATTCTACAATTTCATACGTTGTCGAAGCTGTTCTCAAAAATGTCTTTGCCGACTTAGGTAAATTCGGCAACAATCTGCGGCGAAGAATTGCTAAAAGGCCATCGATTTGCGTGTGAGGAATATTGGCATTAATTACCCACTTGCGTAATTCTTCTACTTCATTTTCCTGTTGACATTCGAAATTTTCAAGAATCAGTTGTTCGTTGCAGTCAGTATTTGAATTTGTGTCTGAGCTCATATTCCGAATTTCTTCATCGTCATCGAGTCCTTCTCCCTCGTCAAATACTAGTCCTCCTTCGTCAACGTTTTGTATTTTTTCTCTCTCGTTAGCGTCTATTGTTTCTCTTTGAAAACTCGAATTACTACTGTTACTTGTACGCTGATCATGTTACGGTTTGATGCGGAAGGGTAGTCGTTGCTTCTGAAAACATGCAATTTGTATAGAAAAGTGAAATCTAGTTTTCGAGAAAAAAATGCCAAACTATTATTATTGGGTACTCCAAATATTTTGTTTGGTATTTTTTTTCTCGAAAACAAACAACTTTCGGAAAAAGTTGTATGAGATAAAAATGCTTAGAATGCCCTGGAATTTTTTTAGATTTTTGGGAATTTTTAAAAATTTCTAAAAAATTATAGCAACAAAATGTTCAAAATGTCACCAAAAAATATGAAAAAATTGCAATGTATTCTTTGATGAATTCAAAACACTTCTTATTCTTGGGACTTTTTTGAGAAAGTTCATAGCTTTCAAACTACAACGTTCTGAACATTTTTAAAAAATTTCCGTTCGGACGCCATTTTCAGAGCCGCAATGTTAGATTTTTGGGTCCACAACCGCGGTTATCTTTTAACCCATGAATCGAGGACACTTTTCTGATTTTGAGAAGGTGTGTATCTAATCGGTTTCATACAAATTTTTTCGATAAAACAAATTTTCGTACCGAAAAAAATACATTTTTTTGCGAAAAATTGTTAAGAACTTTTGAACCGTTGAGGCTAGATAAATTCCGAGGGCGGATTCTGAAAGGGGATAAAATTTTACGTCGGACATAATACTTCAAGAATTTTTTCTGAGACAAATGATGTGCGAAAAAAGCGCATGAACATTGTGTGCAAATTTGTCCTCTCCGGTCCCTAATGGGTTAAAATATAAAAAACAAAATTGTATCTTAAAATCCACCCTCAATAAAATATATACATTTGACTAAAAAAAGCATGTTATCTCCATTTTAACTTTTCACATCCACAATCCAATAAAAGAAAGTTTGACGTTTGAAACAAGAAAATAATTATATCAAAGTTGGACCGTAGTGGGATAAATAGATTGTAGAAAGCTAAATAGACCATACTGAGCTGAACCGTACCTAGATGGACCATACTATGGACTAAACCGTATTGTAAGCTAAGCCATACTGTGAGGTAAAACGTACTGCGATGGGCCATACTGCGATGGGCCATACTGTGAGGTAAACTGTACTGCGATGGGCCATACTGTGAGGTAAACTGTACTGCGATGGGCCATACTGTGAGGTAAACTGTACTGAGATAGACCGTACTCTACTATATTCAGAAAGATAGACCGTATTGATTATGAAGAAAATATACTTTACTATGCTACACCGGACTGAGGTTGATAGACCGTATTGAGATATACTTGATTTAAAGAGGATAAGCCGTACTGTAAATTACAGAATGTATTATACTAAACCGTACTGAAAAACATCAATCATACTGTACTAGGCCATACTGAGAATGATAGAGAGTACGGAATGCAAAAAAAGACCATATTATGCTGAACCGTAATGGGAAACATAGACCTTACTGAAAAAAAAGCATACTGTACTAGACCGTAATGAGAAACATAGGGTACTGTTCCACACCGTGCTGAGGAAGATGAACCGTACTGAACTAGAGCATATTGAAAAACATAATCTGTACTGTGTTAGACTTTACGGAGGATAATAGACTTTACTAAGGCATGTCGACTGAATAAATATACATATGTTACATATTATTCAGATTTTTCAGATTGATTAAACATTTGTTATGAACTAAAATGGTAATTTTTTGCTATTTTTTTTGACAAAAAGAAGTGAAATCTTAAAAAAAAACTTTTTTAAAAAGTCAAATTACGCCAAGTGATGAAAGAGTTGTTACAAAAATTATATGAAATCATTTTGTAACCAAGTAAAAAAAATATAAAAATTTTTTGCATCGATTTAAAAATTAAAAATTGGCATTTATGTGTAAATTTAGTCGCTCGACGAAGAGTTTTGAATTAACGTATGAAATTAAATTTACCCGTAAACGTTTTTACGTGGTTACAAAATGATTTCATATAATTTTTGTGACAACTCTTTCATTACTTGGCGTACTTTTTACTTTTTAAAAAAGTTTTTTTTTAAAGATCAATATCACATCGATAATTTTTATTTTTTTTAATTTATTTCATTTATTGTTAAGGAAAAAATGTATTTTCCACAAGTTATACATACCGGGTGGTGATACCGGAGGTTCCAACACATTTTCACTTTCCACTGCTCTCGAACACATTCTATATTTCTGAACCCGCATACGTGTTAAAAAACGTTTTTTTTCTTCAGGATTCATAATTCTTTCGATATTCACTATTCTAAATAAATGTTAAATTAAAATTGTTTGGAAGAAGGCTCTTGGTAAAAAGTTGTACGAGTAGCAACTTCGCTATATCCCGTCTTATTTGTAGGTTAGAATCGTACTCTCGAAACACGCAATATTTTGAATCGCGATTGCCTTACGAGGGCCACACAAAGGCCATACATGTTAGGGCCTTCTTAAGGCGAACCATATTTGTGCCATTTAAGGTTTACCATATCATGGGTAACCGTAAGATGGCCTGATCGGGCCCAAATCAGATTTGCCATAATATGGCTACCCTTACGACTGCCTGACTGGGGCCTTCTTGTAAATGGGGCTGGCCTGAAGATTTTTCCAGTCGGGTAGATATAGATACCATGTACAAGGAGAGCGTGGTCTCTTCAGTCGCCCACGGGCAGTTGAGCCGTACGCAGTACAATATAGAGCATATAGAGCAGTATCATCCTTCGTTAATATACATTCTTTATCATTACTTTTAAACACCGGATTATTTATTTCATGCCACCTCACCCCAATACGTAACAACTGGCGACGAGGTTTTTGTAATTCTACGGACTCGGGGTGCATACCGGCATCGGTTAAATAATTGCAAAGTGGAATCACCACGCGGTCGGCATTCGTACAGCTACGGGGTAGCGCACGGAGCCGGGAAGAACCGAATGTAAAATCGCACGGAGAGCTCAACTACCGAGATGAAAAAGTGTGGGTACGGTAAAAGTGTATTTTTTTTTTGGTGAAAACCAGACAATACGTGAGACGTAAAGTTGTGCAAAATACGTGAGCAGGGACAGGACAAGTTACGAATAACGTATAAGTAGATAAATGTGTCCCTAGAGAGAAACCGGATGTCGGGAGAAGAAAAGAAGCCAATACAGATCGACTATACGAAACTGTCGTGGATTTATTCGTTAAGTAAGCTACAGATTATAGCAACATTAACGCAAGCTCAGGTACAATTCAGTGAAGCCGATAGCATTGACGAATTGCGAAAGGTGCTTCGAACCCATGTGCTAGCAGTTAACGCGGCGACGGAACAACAGAGTAGCGAGCAACGAAGTAGCGGAAGTAACAACGAATCAGACGACGACGACGAATCCGGAGGGCAAAGCGAAGAAACAATAACGCACACCATGGCGAGCTCGGATAGCAAAGATGGAAGCTCGAAAATGGAATTCCATCTGGAAAGTGACGATTGGGAATCGTATATCGAGAGACTAGAACATTATTTATAGCAAATGATGTGAAAGAAGAAAAACGAGTGTCAGTATTATTGACTAAAATAAGTCCAGAAACGTATAAACTGGTACGAGTATTGTGCGCTCCGGGAAAGCCGGGCGAAAAAACGCTGAAAGAGCTGATAAAATTGATTACCGAGCATTTGAATCCGAAGCCACCGGAAGTGCTAGAGAGGTTCAATTTTTATAACGCAAATCAAGCACAAACAGAAACGGTAGCAGATTTCGTAGCGAGATTGAAAAGTTTATCTTTACATTGTAACTTTACGAATATCAAAGAGGCAATGCGAGATCGGCTAGTGTGCGGGCTCAGGGATCACGACACACGGGCAGCGTTATTCAAAGAAGAGGAATTAACGTACGAGACAGCTTACAAAATCGCTACAAACCTAGAGGCAGCGGAGAAAAACGCGCGAGCAACAGATAAGAGGCCCGGTGAATCAGCGACAAGGAACGAAGTAAACAAAATTCAAGAGAGCCATAAGCAGAACAGACAGCCGTTTAATCCGAAGGGAAGGGGATCCGGAGACCAGCGGTACAATAACAATGCTCAGGCGGACACAAGTAAACGAGCTCAAAGCGACGACACAAACAAGCAGAATTCGAAACGCTCTGGCTGCTTTTGTTGAGGTCGAAGCAATCATTGGGCTCGTGAGTGTAGATATCGAGACAGCACCTGTCACACATGTAAGAAGAAGGGGCATTTATCCACTGTATGTCCCACGAAAAGAGCAACGATTCAACATCTAGGAGAAAATTCAGGCTCCAAGAACGGGAGTCAACAAGGCGACGGGAGTCAACAAGACGACGTATACGACTTCTACAAGATCGACGAAGGAGAGAACGTGATGCGGAAGATGGCGGAAGCCAGTGTCGGTAAAGTGGAAAGTGGTAACGGAAATATAACGGCCGATCCGATGTATTTAGACGTAACGATTAATGACAAGGCGATCAAAATGGAAGTAGACACCGGGTCGTATGCCGCGATAATGTCAAGTGTCGATAAAATGCGATTTTTTCCAGAAATTGAGCTGAAGGCGCCGACGAATGCATTAAATGCATACGGTAAGGTTCCATTGCAACAAGAGGGAATACTCGACGAACTGACAGTAAAATTAAATAACCGCGAAGCCAAGCTGCAAATAAAAGTAATGAAGGGGGAGGGTCCAATTCTCATAGGGAGACAGTGGTTGCAAGTATTCGGGTTGTGGCCAATCCGGTTGAGTTCACAGAGCGAGAAAGCGGAAGAGTGCAATAATATTAACGTCGACAACGCAACGAAAGATTTTGAAATTAAATTCCCGAAATTGTTTGGCGCGGGACCGGGGTTGTACAATAAGGGGATGCTGAAATTGCAGCTAAAAAAAGACGCGCAACCCGTAGCGCTCAAAGCAAGGCATTTACCGTTCGCGCTGGCAAGCAAAGTAGAGAACGAACTCAATCGGTTAGTTGGATTAGGACACCTCGAGAAAATTGATGTTAGCGAATGGGCGACGCCGATCGTACCGGTTATAAAATCCAACGGATCGATAAGAATTTGCGGAAATTTCAAACTAACGTTGAACCCAAAATTGGTGAGAGATCGTCACCCGATTCCGTTAATTGACAAAATTTTCGCGACACTGCGCAACGGAAATACTTTCTCTCAAATCGATTTACAGCACGCATATATGCAAATACCAGTCGAGGAAAAGAGTAGAGATTATCTAACAATAATTACACACAAGGGATTGTATAGGTACACTAAGATGACCGAGGGTATCGCGTCGGGCCCAGGAGATTTCCAGCGGAAAATCGAACAATGTTTGGCAGGGCTGGAGGGGGTAATCCCGTATCTCGACAACATCTTTGTAACAGGGAGGACGGACAAAGAGCATTTAGAAATGCTGTATAAAGTATGCGAAAGACTCGAAAACCACGGATTCAATGTAAACATAAAAAAGTGCGATTTTTTCAAAGAGAGACTCGATATATTAGGTTTTGTTATCGACAAAAATGGTTTGCACAAGTCGAAAACCAAAGTAAACGCGATGATCAACGCACCGGTACCGGAAAACAAAAAACAATTAGCGTCGTTCCTAGGGCTAATCGCCTATTACGCGAGATTTTTGCCGGACCGCGCAGAGAATTTGAAACCATTATACGAGTGCGAAAAAAAAGATCAATTCGAATGGACGAAACAGTGCGACAAAGCGTTCACGTGGGTAAAATCACAGCTAGTTTCACCACAAGTCCTAGCACATTATGACCCGAACGAAGATATTATTTTATCGTGCGATGCTTCAACATACGGGCTGGCGGCAATACTGTCGCATCGATATAAGGACGGGACCGAAAAACCGATAGCGTACGCGTCAAAAATAATTCCCGAGAAGGAATTGAACCGCGCGATCATCGACAAAGAGGCAAGTGCTATCGTGTTCGGATTTAAAAAATTCTACAACTACATTTACGGGAAAGAAATTGTGTTGCGAACCGATCACAAGCTCTTGACTTTCATTTTCGGCCCAAAGCAAGAAATCCCATTAACAGCAGCGAGCAGACTACAGCGATGGGCGTATTTCTTGTCACGATTTACGTATAAAATCGAGTACATAAAGACGGAAAATAACGGCAACTGCGACGCACTCTCTCGCCTCCCAGTTAATGATACAACGCCGATTTTCGATAAGGAATTCATCGCGGTTAATTATGTACAAGAGATGGGAGCGATAAGTGGGGGGGAGATCGCGCGAGATACAAAACGGGACAGGGTACTAAGCAAGATAATAAGACATGTAAAATGCGGATGGCCGAATGCAAGTGAACTGGACGAGAGTGAGAAAAAATACTATGTAAAGCGAGACGAACTGTTCGTGGAGAAAGAATGTTTAATGTGGGGATACAGAATTGTTATTCCGGAAAAAAAAAAGAAAAATGTACTCAGCGAACTGCATGCGTCGCATCTCGGCGTAGTCAAGATGAAAATGATAGCAAGATCGTATGTATGGTGGCCGAATATTGACAGGGATATTGAGGATGTAGCGGCAGCGTGCACAGTGTGTGTGCAAGAGCGTAAGAAACCGGCAAACGTGCCGTTAACGCCGTGGCCGTACCCCGATAAATGTTGGAGCCGAATCCATTCAGATTTTCTAGGCCCATTTCACGGGCACATGTTTATGTTGGTCATCGACGCATATTCAAAATGGCCCGAGGTTATTGATATGAACACATGTACTCAGACACCACGCGTGATTGAAGAATTTAAAAAAATACTGGGTCGTTTTGGATTGCCGAGACATCTGGTAACAGACAACGGGCGGCAATATACAAGTCAAAGTCTTCTGTCAAAGGAACGGCATTAAGCAAAGTTTGACGGCACCAAATCACCCGGCGACCAACGGGGCAGCCGAAAACTTTGTAGAAACGTTTAAAGACAAGGTCGACAAAATCATACAGAGCGGGAAGTCCTTAGAATACGCGACTAATTTGTTTTTATTTGATTATCGTTCGACCGAGCATTGTACAACAGGACGATCGCCCGCATATATGATGTACAAAAGAGAATTGAGAACACGATTTGACTTGTTGAGACCAGACGTGACGGACACCGTAGCAGATAAACAGCTAGCGCAGGTAGCAAACAGGAGAGGTAATCGAAGTGTCGAATTCCAAGTGGGCGATACAGTAATCGTTGACGATTTCAGTGTTCGGAACAAGAAACGGATAGAGGCAACGATAGAGAAGATATTATCTCCGGTAACGTTTGAGATAAAAACCGTAACTGGGAGCACTTGGAAGCGACACATCGATCAAATAGTGAAGTTTCGGTCCGAAAGCGATACCGAGGACAGCGAGACGAATGAAAAGGCGAGCGAAGAACCGAGCACGTTACGGCGTTCCGAGCGGTTGCGAAAACAACAGTAAACCGGAAGTAAAGGGGAAGGAGTTGTGATGTATGCGAAACAATGTATCCCGAAGAGAGGCCCATCTTAGCGATGAGTCACCGACCGATAGATATAGATACCATGTACAAGGAGAGCGTGGTCTCTTCAGTCGCCCACGGGCAGTTGAGCCGTACGCAGTACAATATAGAGCAGTATCATCCTTCGT
>JAPYYX010003950.1:0-10963 GCA_030522605.1 Cremastinae sp. B BG-2022a | reverse complement strand
CTCGATACTGATCCAAAAATGAAATTTCGTATAATATAAAATATAAATAATAAATAATCAAATAGAAAACGTTTATCTTTTTGAACTGGGTTAAAAAGTGTGTCAAATGCGAAATTGTCTCGAGTGTGTCCCAAAGCGGAGCTTGAGAGGAGAAAAAAAAGCCTTGGGGCTTTCATTGGTATATATATCTGTATTTTTTTTCTCCTCGCAGATGAGACCGGATCTCTCCATCGGAGCGTCAACTTCTTCGCAGATTCTCGGCTCGCCAGCAGCGATTCTATGGCTGCGGAAATCCGCTTCCGCGAAATAGAAACTTGCCGTTTTGCGTCGCGCAGATGCTGCAAGTTGAACACACGGAAAGGTCGTCCACTGCAATTTTATTTTTAGTATCGAATTTCCGGGTGATTTTAATTCGTATCAAAATAACAGGCAATTTAAAATAAAAAAACGAATATATGCAAGCGCATAGCAATTAATAACATCAATTTAGTATGAGATATTGATGTGTTGATAAATAAATCAAGATTATGATCAAATTCTAATTAATTTCGATCGCGCATATATTATTTAATTATATTTTTAATTTACGCTGTTTTTAAGATTTTTTTTTTTCATTTTTTTATTGTTTAGTAATTTAGTTTCGTCATACATTAAATTGGCAGTAAAAAAAGTCGATATTGATGTATTGATTGTGGTTTTATTTTACTCAGCGAAGTAACTTTCGACCGAGCAGTATTTGGTGATTTCGATTGTGTGCCCAGTCGATTTAAAGCGTGATGCGGAAGGCTGATGAATTCCTTGTAATTAAGATGGCCGCTGACCCACTGACACACTCGCAAAATCGATTTTCGTCTCTGTCCTCCGTAAATCGTTGACTTTTGGCTCGAACAAAATTCTCACGAGAGACGCTCGAACGAGGGAGAAAATCGATCGATGATAAAAATCTCAATCTCCATATACCGAATATTTTACAAAAATTGTCAAAATGAAAAAATGGCGTAAAGATTTGAATGATGTACGACGATTTTTTTTTCGTTTTCGCGAACCTTCCGAACGATCGGAAGAAAAATCCCGTTACGTCGAAGGATAAACACAGGAATGGCTGAGCTAAGCAAATAAATTACAATCCCGGAGATTTCGCAATAAAAGTGTCGTCTCTCCGACGTCAGAGTGGATTGTTGACAGAGAGAGAGTCGAAGAGTTCGACCTTTCGCTTCGCTAATTACGAACTCGGATTTGCGCGTACGGTGCGGAACGTGCGAATTGAATTTTTGCATCGCGAAGACACTTTTTTTTCCTCATAAATATTTACATTTGAGTTTACGCTTCCCGGCAGCTTTTTCTTATTTTTAGAAATGATCGCACCAGGAAAAATAAAATGGCGTCCGAAAAGGCGTTCTTCGCGTATATTTATCTTTTTTATTTTCGCCAGGTAGAGGAGAGCGATAACGTCCGGGAGAAGGATGCGCGATGCTCTCGCACGTTCGCACGGTATACCGGAGAATCCTTAATGGCTCCTAATTACAGATGACGTCTCTCGCAACCGTAAGAATATTACCCGCTTTTGATGCCGCCATTAAAATTGAATAGAGATTACGTGCAGAGATCCGCTCGATGACCTCCTCCATTCTTCATATTATTTTTCATTATTAAAAACGAAACGTGCGCTCATCCGTAAAAAATGCGCGCATTTGTAACTTCGCAACAAGGTGATAGAAAGACGCGAACGACGACAAATGATTCGATTCCTGTCGAGGACTCTCAATTATGATAATTAGAGACGATCCGTGAGTCTCAAAGTAAAATGCATTTATCTTCTTTTGTTTCGAAAAAGAATGGTGAGATTGCATCCGAGGAGTCGCTCCTTTGGAAGAATTCGTTCCGTTGACTTCGAACTTGTAAAATCTTTTCTCTCTCTCTCTCTCTTTTTTCCCTGCGTAGAAGGGAACCGGTAATTCCTGAAACTCATCGAGAAGACGAGCGTAATAACTGCCCGGTGGAAAACAGCAGCGAGCCATCCACGAGAGAAACAAGATCGAAATTCAAAGTCCAAAAAAACAGATTTTACGAGTTTCCTCGCGGGTGAAAAAATTATTTCTCGTTTCTCGAACGAGAATCGACATTTTCCTCGTCCGATAAATGTCGAGTTCTGAAAATTGAAAAAAAAATTTCAAATTAAAGAATTTTTATCGAACCAATAATTTGCGCACAAGAAACAAATTTGTATATATTTTACTCGAGCCCGGTGTGAAAAACATGTTACGAATATCCTGAGATTCGTGATCTCGAACGTAATATCGTGACGTCCGTAACGAAGAGGATTTGGAGAAGCCGAGCATGGGAGGAACCTGAGTGTGTTCCTTTCAAAATAGTTCTATATTTACATACTTATACGTATAACTCGTCTTCGAGAGATCGAAGTGGAAAGGGAAGGTTGAAAGAGCGATATAAAAATTCCCGAGATCTCGCCGGACCGAGAGTGACTCTGATTTGCATAAGAATTCGAGATCGAGAAGAAAGTTCAAGATACACACGCCGGAGCTATTTTTTCAAACGCCTAACGCCCGGGGAATGCGTTTAAAAAAATGCGTGCCTACTTTGCTCGTCGTTTAGCGATGAGAATGAGCACTCCGCGCGGGGACGAAATAACTTTTGCCAGAGTGGAGAGACGAATTTTGCGGGCTTTGTTGGAAACCTCGATGGATGGAACGGAGGGAAAGAGAAGACGGGACTATTGTGGAATTAGAAGGCGTTCTGACCTCGAGACCTCGAATTGCACCTTGGCAGCCAGCAACGAGGCTCTCTTTCCCAAGCTACACACGCGCGTTTTATTCTGCATCGAGACTACACTAAAGGGAAAAAAATGAATACAGTCAAGTCGAGACTGAAGTATAAAATACATGCTCAAAGTTCATGAAAATAATTAATTTTATCAACAGATCAAATTGCGAGGCTGCATTCGTGTCAAATTGTTAAATTCTATTGAAACATTACTGAGAATGAAATTAAAAATAATTTTTACGACGGTATTGTTCAGACAATGGGGAATTCAAAATTTAAATGACAGTTTAAAAAACTCGTAAATTAGTAAGTTTATTGTGTAAGAAACGCGTATTTACATTTTAAATCTATTTTTGGACTATTATTTTTTAATAATTTTTAAAGGGTTGAATTGGGTTAACGATTTAATCATTTTTTTAAATTATTTTCTAATTTAATGTAATAGTAGCGAATTTTCAATGTTATAAAAATAGATGCAATACGTCTTTATATTCCACGATCCTCCGCGTACGGAGTCGCTAATGCGCTCGAGTCCTCGATCCCTGACCTCCAAAGGGCCCCAGCTCGCTAGTCCCGCGGATGCGTTCGCATTCTCGAGGAGTCCGCTCGCGGAAATAAATAAAATTACTGGCAGAGTTGGGGCGCGTAAAGCGAGTTGAAGTGTCGTTTTCGCAATTCAACATGGCGAGGACTAACTGTAACGAGCCCGCGTACGAAAACGTAAAGTTCGCCTTCTCACAGTTTATCAGGAATTCAGGAGTTCGATACGGATCAAATTGCTTGAGGAATTTCATACGTACTCGGGAATCTCTTTCGTTCGAATACAATGCGCGCCGAGAGACTGCAGCGATTGAACGAAGAATCCGAAGCGATGCAGTAATTTTATTGTCCTGTAAAAAAATGTATGGCACCGAGTCCATAAAAAGTATATAAAAAATATTCAATGATTAATAAAAACGTAATCTATGATCAAAATAAACTTAACCTAAAAACTATATTTAAAGGTTAAGAAATAAAAGTTCCAAAGGACGTGGAGTGAAGAATTTGCGAGCATCAACTGTACACAGCGCGCGATGTTTAGTTGGCGCGGAGGAGCGGACGGTGGGAAGAGCGTAGCCGAGTAATACGCCCGAGGCAGAGTTCTCGAGCCGGTGTTTACGGGCGCGGGTAAACAGAGGACGGAGGAGAGTTCCGCCGCGCGGAGTGGGGAGTTCTGAGAGCGTTCGGGTGGGAGTCGTACCGGCTAGCGCCGCGTTCTTCGTCTCGAGAGCGAGAGAGACAGAAGCATCGAAGAACGGTCCTTCCTTCCACTCCGGTGAGCGATCGTCTCGTCGTCGTCGTCAAGTTTTTAGTTCTCAGTTTGCCAGCGACCGTCAGCGTCGACGCAACTATCGCGTTTCCATTCGGTCGCGTTTGACCCCCTCCACTTGGCCCCTCGAATATTCGAAGACGGGCCAACGGTTCATCATCTCTCTCTTCTCTTCTTCTTCTTCTTCTTTCTCCCTCTCCTACTTTTTTCCGTCTCAATCTCGAGCTGTTCCCCTTCCCCGGTACTTTTCGGCTGTCACTGGTCGATCCTCGTTGGGTCCTTCGTGCCCCTTCTCAGCATCCCTCCTCGCGTTCGAGACCCTTGTGCTACCTGCTGTGCTCACCTGTGCATCCGTTTTTGTGCCCTCCGTGGGAATAAAGTGCGAGGTTTTCGTTAACGAAGATCGTAACCGCTGCGTCTTTTCGAGAAATGTCAGCATTTCTCTTAATCTCTATACAATTCGATTGCTATGGAAATAAGTGAGGGATCTCGGGATCTTCGGTCACGTGATCGCGAGTCTCGTACGGCGAAACACCGGACGGTGCGTTGAGGCGTTTCGTTCCCGGGACATCGTGGAATCTTGAAAAATCTGTTTTGGATCTTGTCAAGGAGGCCTTCGGGGTATCGGAGAGTGTGGCTCACAGTCCGGGCGCATGCGCGAGTGACAGTGCCCCGTAGCGGGGATAAAAAGAGTAGGAACGAGATAGACGAGAGTCAACGCTCGTTCTCTCGTGTAATACGGGAACAAGAAGAAAGGCAAACGGAGAGAGGAAAGGAGTTTGGCCGCGGGCAAGAGCCGCACCTCTCTGCGAGATTCCAGGGACGTCGACGTTCGCGGATAGACGAGAGCGAACCGGTATCTCGTGAAAGAGCCCCTTCGAGACAAATTCCACGAGGGCACGAGAGATACAACTCGCTCCGACGCCACTGCTTTTCTCGCATACCGCGAGACACTGCACCGTGTGCCCGGGAGGGGGGAGCGAGAGGATACCGGCGTGAGCGAGCCTCTTGAGAAACGACGCCAGGCACGAGTGCCGAGAGGTGAAAGAGAGAGCTCAGCGCGATGCGACCGAGGAGGTAGAAATCCACGGAAGACCCTACCTTTTTGAGCACCAAATGAGACTCAAGCAACAGGTAAATAACGTCAAATCGAACGAAAACAGGCGTAAGCCGAACGAGCAGCTTCGACCTTTCTCTCTTTCGTGTTCGAGCTCGCTTCTGTGCCAAGACGTTCATTCCTGACGGTGTTTAATTCTCGGTGCAAAATGAGGGGTTCGAACCATGATAGTGCGACCCCGTATTGCAGATGCAGAGTTTTGTATCTGGGTAGCTCTGTGCCGCAGGCTAGTAAAGATGGTCTCGTGGGGGTCCAGGAACCTCTCAGAGAGTTGTACCCGGAGCAAGGGGCTCTCGGAGCACGTGGTATAGACAGTTGGTTGAGTGTCTGGAGTAATGGATTGCTGTTGGAGAACGTGGACGAGCATCGCAAGAAGATTACGAGATTCTTTCCAATCGAGGCTCTTCATTACTGCGCTGCCGTCAGACACGTCAAGGGTGGAACCGGTGATTCTTCAACAACGAGATTTCTCCCGCTGGATTCACCGTTCGCCAGGACTCCGAGTGCCAATCATCCACCCCTGTTCGCGGTTGTACTGAGAAGGACCACGGGAATTAAGGTTTTAGAGTGCCACGCCTTTATATGCAAGCGTGACATGGCAGCGAATGCTCTGGTGCGATGCTGCTTTCACGCGTATGCGGACAGCAGTTATGCCAAGGGGCTGGATCCCTCATCGGCGACCATAACCACGAACGGTGCGCCTACGGGGTCTCATCCGTCAAACGGGAGTCTCTACCACACGCTGGGTGGCTCCAGCACAACGCTGGATAATGGCAGTCCACCAGGAACCCGGCTCGATGCAAGATCAACTGATGATCTCAGTCTCTACAATGGTGACGAAAATCACAAGGTCTGGGCCAAAGGTAGAGATGAAGTGGACGCTATTTATCAGGAACAGGGGACGCTCAGAAGTACCAGAGGTTCCAGACCTAGACAACTGATTGCGCCGCCACCTCCACCACCACCACCTCCTCCACCTTCCCAGCCGCTTCTTGTCGATGACTCCGCAACCGCTTCCGGACGCAGGAAGAGCAAGCAGAGGATGAAGAAGGTTAAAGCTCGTGGAATGTCGGAATCAGAGATAATTCAACAGCCCCATCAACACGCGATTCCGAGTCAGGCGATCTACACAAATGGCCATGGACATCACACGTTGGGTCATCCCGCGAGGCAGCAACATTATCACGGTCATCAATTAGCACCTACCAGTAGATCCGTAGCTGGAACATTGGCCAGGCCCACACCGGTTCTCCTCGTACCAGCGGCAACTCTTCCTCGCAAGGCTCATCATCATCATCATCACCATCCACGCGGAATGAGGCCCATACCGGCAGCGGCGCCGATTGTACCGCTCTACGCGCCACTGCCCGTCGTTCCACCACCACCAACCGCTTTGTATCAAGCCGGGAGTTACGGTACCGCTGGAAACAGGAGCAGAAGATCCCACCAGCCGGAAGTCCAGGACACCTCGACCCTAGGAGCTTCCAGAAGACTGGCCGCATCTCATGCTGATCTAACCGCAGCGGATTCAAGTCCTGACAACCAGGAGAGCGAGTCCCGGTTCGGAACTGGAATCTATCGACGCAAGGGACACCTCAACGAGAGAGCATTTTCTTACAGCATCAGGGCGGAACATCGCAGCAGGAGTCACGGTAGTTTAGCATCCCTGGGATTCAGTCCAGCCCAGAATGGCACCGCCTTGCCAAAAGAGGAGAAAAAGGACCGGGAGATCGCCCAGTTGGTCGCTGGACTCAGTCTGGATGATGACAGAGGTCATCAGCATCCACCTGGGCCTTATGCCAGAAACAATCACATGCACCATCATCATCAGCACCAGATGCAGCAGCCGCAGCCACTGCCTCGGCCAAGACCTCGTTAACTCTAAACTCATGATATATCATTGAGTAAAGGTTAAAGAGACGCTGATTAAGAATTTTCGAGTCGTTGCCATGAGGTCCCACGATCATTGTATAGTTGTTGATGGTCGGCGAAGAAAGCCATTTTAATAACGAATCGTCGTTTCTCGATAAACAATACGTAGTCCTATAATAGTGTATGCAAAATCAATATATATATAGTATATAAATACGTACAGAAGAAAATAAAATGTACGTTTTTATGGATGAGTTCGTTGGCATGTGTAATTAAAATGAAAGAAGAGACAGTCTCGCGGGTAGTAATATTCATGGCGAAGTAGAAAAGGCTACTTAATCTACCAGAAGTGGAAGTGGAAGAAACGTAACGACCTTCCTGTCTCAAACGAGCAACTAATTAGGCAAACCTCTGAGATAATTGTCGAGTTCTCGAGACATCAACGAGCGCGAGGAAAAAAAGGAAACAAAGTAACGTGTACGTGAAGGATGCTCTTGATAATTCGTTGCAGCATCGTGTAGGCTTGAAATATAATATTCATGCTCGTAAAAATTTCAAGGGGAAAGAATTGGAGTCGAAATGAGAAAAATCCTCATTAAGCTGTCGTAAAACCGAGAGAGCTCAATTTTTTGTCTTTCTGGATGAAGTAGAAAGAAATTGGAATTTGACGAGAATAAAAGTATGGTATTCAATGGTGTAAATGTTTTGGTGATATCATGAGGTCGGATTAATAGTGAAAGATGTGAGAGTGAGAGACCGCACGCCGCACCCAAGGCTTCGATTACGTGAACGTAAAACGACGGATTTCGTTTCGCAACATGATTTCTCTATGCATATCGGTTCTTATAAGAGAGCACGCGTGGCGAAAAGTATGAAGGAAAAAATGTCGAATTCCTTGGCATCCGAGTTGCTTGTCGAGATAACGAAGTAAAAAAAACTGTTACGTCGTCGCAGGTGTTAAATATCAAAGAAAACTTTTTCCTACCAATGAATTCAAAGTAGGAGAGAAATTTACAGAGACTGGGAAACACTTTTCAATGACCTATTGAGCACACGTGATTATCATTCGTTATTGCTTGGCCGTTTAGTTTTCTTATCACCAAAAAATGTTTTCCATATTTTTCTGTTCGAAATAATAAACAATTTTAACATTACCCTTATTAAAAAATGTAGTTCGACTTTCTGAATGCTCAATTATTTGAAATAGAAAGCAAAGAATCGATGGAAACATGGCGAGTATTGAGTCGTCAGGCGTCATTGGATCTCGGTTTAGTTGCAACGAGATTGCGAGATTCTCTCGGAGGTAGGGAGTGAAGAAAAAGAAGAGGAAGAAAAAAAGGAACGCTCTCTCGTGAGAGTTACATAAATAACTGCGCGACGAGAATTATTATTATTGCGTCACGCTCGCGGATGATGATTACAATCGTCGAAGCATAGATGCAGAATGCAGTTACACTGTATGGGCATTATTAGTCAACGCGAGCAGAAAATAAACGTTTCACGAGCTCACGGATTTTATACTTCAAGGTTTCCGCTGTAGCGAGATTCCAGAGTGTCCTCATGTTTCTTTAACTCTTTCGATTTTCTTTCACCAGCTTCGAAATTGAACTTGTAGATTTTCTGCACTTTGCCCGAATTGTTTATCAAGAATCGCTTTGCCACGAACTCGCCTATACAACCTTTAGAAAAGTTATAAATTTATTATATGAATTTTGTACGAAAATTGTTCGATGTTATTGATCGAAATATTGATATTATAAAAAAACTATTTTTGTCGATCGATTAAAAAGAAAAAAACTGATTAATTACCAAATGAGCAAGTCATTTCGGAAGCGTTTACTTTCCAAAAAGGAGCGATTTTTTATCAATTAAATCGGAGTAAATGTCGACGGAACTTTACTTTCTAATGTAACATCGCATTCTTGTTTCTTACATCGATGCGTAAAAAATGAAAAAAAATATTGAACTTGAAAGCAAAAGTAGTTAAATGAGCGAACGAGTCTTTTTTTAATAATTATATATTTTTCGATCGTGTCTTCCATGCTTACGCAATTACGTATGACCGGTATTGAATAACTAACACATCTTAATGATATTAATGATTATATAAATATAATAATCCATATAGATTATATTTTAATGATAGATATTTCATTTTTATGAGTGGAAGGACGAATGAATTTGAAAATCATGAAAAGGAAAGAATTGAACATCTCAGCAGCTCGAGAGTGCGACGATGAATTTACGAGCGACCTATAAATTATAGTAAACGAAATAATTCAATTTATCCAAGTAAATTATATATTCCTGCATAATTTTTTCAAAAATTTGAATAACGAAACATTTTTTTATCTACGAAATTCAAAAATAATTCCTTATATTATCTTCTTCAATATTAATCTTATTTAATCTTCTTCAATATTATCTTCAAAAATATATTTTTTCAACGTTTGCGCCGACGCTGCGAGGAGAAACAGTGTGAACCATTTAAAGGAATGTGCCATCGAGTATTTGAGAGTAAAATCGAACTGTGTGAGATAAAAAATGATAATGTATGTCGAGCGTATATTTCGCGATATGTTAAAGTGCGTGCCTGTGCGATTTAGAGGACGCTTATCGAAATGTACAAAAACTGTAAAATGAAGATACTTAATGTCATCAATAAAATACAATCGAATCTCTCTGATGCGAAAGAGATCCCGCATTATAAAGATTGTTAATCGCATTTGAATTTGCTCATATCGCGACTGCGCGTTTCGCCAACGTTCATTAATTTAATAATATGTCTGCGTGTAAATTGTGTAATTGAATCTACAATTATTAATATCAAATTAAAAAAGAATTGAATGTATAAAACTTTGTGTCTATTATTTTGTTTCACGATGGGAGTAACTTAAGTGGAAGATAATGCGTAAAGAAGAATAGGAGTTTTCATTGGAGCACGGTACTATATGCTTCACTGTATACATTTATTAATACGGCGATCGTGCTAAAAGCTCTGGTATTACAGTTAGAATATATAACGTTACTGTGTCATGGAGTGGCTGCCTTAACTTCCAGCGAAACAAGGTTACTCGCTAAAAAATCTTTTTTTACATTCCACGCCGCGTGATTCATGCCGAAAAAACTGTTTTTTCCGAAATACTATTTTATTGGGGGTCATTCACGTGAATCTATTAATGTTTTTATGTCATCGGTTGAAGTAGAAGTCGCGCGACAGTCACTATCAAAAGTTTTGCTATTCACAACTCGTGTAAATTAATGACATAACAGTTATTAAAAAGAATTTCTTAAAATTTAACCCAGGTCATTGTAAAAATATTGAGATGTGTGTGTATATAATTTAAAGAAATTTTATCATGTGGTAATCAAGATTTTAAGTGCTAAAAATTGCAACTTTTATGGATGATATCAATTTCTGTGACAGTAATTTCTGATGGGCGTAAAGTTTTCACAATGAATTTTTGAAAGCCTTTTTGCTTTTGGAAAGTTTAAATTTTCTGATATGACATTTAGAGCGATACGAAAAAGTTTCTAATCGTTTTATTAACACTTAATGTTTTTTTTATTAGAAGAATTTAAAAAAATATCGGACAAAATATGAACAAAGATTTAGTTTCTTAACTCAAATTTTCAAGGCAATTTTATGAATTTTCCATAAGGGACAATGTCGAGCTTAATCAACTTTTGCAAAGTTTCTAATTTGATAAAAAACTATATCTATGCAGAACATACTATAATTTTACAAATTACTCCAATATAAAAAAAGTACTTTTAAAATCATTCAATAAATCATTTTTATTGGGCAGAACAACATCTCTGCTCAAAATTAGTCTACTTCACAATGCAAAAAAACAATATCCAATCGAAATAACATTATCGGG
>JAPYYX010003947.1:0-10870 GCA_030522605.1 Cremastinae sp. B BG-2022a | reverse complement strand
TCAAAAAAATTTCTCATCATGAAAAATCAAAGCTCTGATGACGACAATTTTTCGAACTCTGACCTTTGTCCTCTCAGAGTCAAGGAAACGAGGCTTTCGAATCACAAGCACGAGAGAGAGAGAGAGAGACCGTTGTGATTCTTCGTTTAGTGACTTGGCTGGAAAGTCGCTGGATTCGTGTGCATTCAGAAAAGGAGAGAGAGAGAGAGAGAGAATGAGCGAATGAGAGACAGAGATTACTCCCGCTGAGAGGCGAGGCGCGTTTTCTCCAGCTTAATTTAATTAATTCCATGCGCCATCTTGACAAGTGTGTACTCTGCTGCGTCGAGTTCATAATGCATTTTCATACTCATCCTCATCCCATCCACCTTTTTCTCTTTCTCTCTCTATCTCTCTGGTATCCTTTGTTTCTCTATTTATCGCCGAGGCTCCACGACTCTCGTCCGCATCCTCTTTATTCCTTCGTGTCTCTCACGAACGCGCACACAAACGGCCAAACATTTTTGTGTTGAACGAGAAGAGTTTCTACTTCGTTATCAGATTATGCCTCATACTCTATATATCACTTTCTCATTCATAATACAAAGTCGTCTGTGTGCGCTCGCTTGATTTTCTTCTCGGGGTCTTGAAATAGACAGCCTTAACTATCCTATATTCTACGAGAGATAGCGCCTATTATATTTATAATGTGAAGTCACAGAGGAGAGGGAAAACGTGCAGTCACTTGATGAAAAAAAAAAAAATAAATAAATAGGAAAACAAAATGAGGAAAAGAAGGAAAGGAAGAATAAGAGGATGATGAAGAGCAGAAGAAACAAGAACGTTATACTTATCTCGTTTAATCTTTATTACCGAAGCTGCCTTCCCGCGTCTGTTTGTCTTTTTGAAATTCTGTCCACCTCATCCTCCGCACATCCTACAAATAAATTCGTTTATACACAGATACATTTACATACGGGGAAACGGTGATTAGCATTTGAGCTCTCGTCTCATATTTTTAATTTTCTATAAGCATTGTCATGAGGGAACATTCTTCAAGACACGAGAATTAAGAATTCTAATGAAGTCGGAGGAAATGTTTTTCTATAATTTGATCAGCTGATTTCCCAGAGGAATTTTCATTCTTATTTTTTTAGGACCAACAAAAAAATATTCGACGGTCGTCAAAACTCGATTGATAGAAATTTAAGAATTTTTTTTTCTCTCTCGACGATCAATGAAAGTTTACCGAGAGGAGAAAAAATCTTTCCTCTCTTTATCACGGACGTGTATACATATAAAACTGTTGAGTCGCGCGTGCGTTCGCGTCCGCGAGGATGCGTGCTGGTGGCACCGGGGGTGCCGGAAATTGGCGTGCCAGGGCCCTTGAGGGCCGGTCCGACACGTCCGTGGACCATTAGTCTTGGCGTGGCCACCTTCAGTGAAGAAGAGAGACGGAGAAGGAAAAAAAGAGGGAGGCAGGTACAACAGAGAGAAGAACACGAGTCGTTTCTTTCTCTCTTTTCTTCTCTTCTCTTCTCTCTCTCTCTCCTTCTCTCGCCTCATGTCGAACGTCTCTCTAAAAGATCTCATAAAGGCGAGAGAGGAAGGAGAGAGAGAGAGAGGGAAGAGAGATGATTTCGTGGGTGGGGTTCGTCCTCGCAACTTAAAAGGACAAGAATGTTTGACAGCCATTTTTCAGTGATCACACGCCGTGTGTTAGTTATCGACGTTTGGAATCTCAACCCCTCGAATCGGTCTCTCTCCTCTCTTATTGCTTTTTTTCCATCCCCGTGAACTTTCTTCCCGAAGGACGAAAGATTTTGCTTCTTTTTTTTCATCTTTTTGCCACACGGCAGATTTTTTATCGTTCTTCCTGTCAATCTGCCTCTCTCCTTTTAATTTTGCTTTATTCTTCGTCTCTCCTATACACACAATTTGTGTGAAGGGAAAAAAAGGAGTTCCGAGGTTTCATGGATGTCTAATAGCGAGGCATTGTGCGTCTAGTTAGCGCGTTCGCCTCGCGAGTGGATCAGGACCGCCCACGGACCTCAAAGTCTCTCCTCCACGATGAGGTGATTCTCAATTTTTTTCTCATTCCTCCTTTTTTAAAATATGTGTGTGGGTGATTATCGAGAGTCCGCTCCCCGAAAATGATGGGAGAGAAAAAAGAAAAGTCCCTCGATATTTCGAATGAAATTATTGATCGATCGGAAATTAGCGGCTAAATAGCCGGGTCCCGGAGCCACGACACGTCCGAATGAAGATCGTAATCGGCGCGTACGGCTCTTCAGCTTCGAATTCTTACTTTCATGTGTCTATATATTGAATTGCATCCTTCGGGGCACGGATATTTCTCTCTCTATCCCTCGCGTGAATTCTTCGACGCATCCACCACGAATGCCCCTTGGCGCTTCGTCTCTCTCGCGATGATGATCGCGGGGGTGTGCTCGAAAATTTAGCGATCGATTTTTTTCTCGTCGATTATTTCTCCTTTTATTTCATTTCGGACTCAAATTTACCCTGCGAAGTATTTATTAGTGTTTTAAGTATAAATTCAAGTGTAAGAAATAAATTTACCTTGCTAAGCAAATATTTTATTGAATAAAAAAAAATTGCTAAATTATTTGAACCCTTGCGCGAGAGCGATCGATTACTCCGCAGAAAACCGAGTCACGTTTCGATATACTTTTATATATTTTTGTGTTCATCGTTGTATATAAATATACACGCGAGACAGCGAGCTCTGTTAAAGTCAGTGGCAGACGTCGCGAGGATTATGAACGAGTTGTGTAAGAAAGGCATTTTCGGCCTCCTCATTCTCAGACTTTATTTTCTACCCTTCTGCTTTTCTGCTCTCGACCAAGAAAAAAGTTAATAGGTGAAAAAAGCCAGAAAAAAATTGCCATAAACTTTTAAACGATCCGAAAGAAGTACTATTGAAAAAGTAAAGACAAGAAAAAAAAGGAATTAAAACAGAAAATGGATTTTATGAGCTGGAACGCATGATAAATGGAATTAAAAAAAATGTTCAATTAGAATAATCTTGCCCATTGTTGCGATCGGATATTTTTCACGTTCAAAAATGTCGAGAGGAACGAAGAAGGAAGTAGGGAGTAAGAGAGAGGAGAGAGAGAGGAGGGAAGGATATGCCCCGGTCAGCGGCGTGTTGCCTCAGGGTGCCAACCGCAGGATAATAATTTTATAATTGGGGGAATTACTCTGGCTCGCCGGACGTATACACGCGTCCGGACGCACGTTGATACAACTCAAAATGTGCACACAGGGAGAGGATCTCTTGTTCCTCCGTAGCGTGGGAGGGCCAGAGCGCATGAAGGAGAAAGAGAGAGAACCTTATAGAGGAGGATGAGAGCGAGATACATTGTTTTCCATCGTTGAAAGTGTGCTCGCGTCTTACTCCTCATCTCGAGCATAAGAACGAATGTGTGCGATTTTTTTTATTTTAATTTTCTTCTTTTTTTTGGTAAACGTAACACACAGCCCTCGAGGTACAGCGAAGACGATCATCAGCCGGGAGAGAGGCTGAAAATCTGAGGAAAAAAAGATCGGAGGGGCGAGCATGGGGGGAGTGAAATGAAGGAAGGATGCTGCGAGGTTCCTCTCTGGTGAGATATGGCCGAGCGTATAACCGTCGAACTATTATATCCTTCGAGAAACCAAAATGCTCTTACCCCCTTTTCTGCCATCGTATCTGGCAAGCTTGCACACGGACGCTCTGCTCCGAAATTATGAAATTACACTCCGCTGCGTTCTATATCCTCTTCTCGTTAAAACATTATGAGCAGTTTATCAAAAAGAAATGCAGCACGCGCTCTCATGGATTCCAGAATGCGAGTTCTTAGAAAATATTTTTCTTCTAATTCCAAAAAAAAGTTGTGTGAGAGAATTTTTTTTATCTCAGAACACTCTTAGCAAAAAAGGTACAACGTGCGTGGTAAAAATTACTAGTATCATGAAAGAATTTTAATTTCTTAATTTCAAAAAAAAAATCTAATCTCGTATAGAAATTTTTTTTGATATATGGTGTAATTTTTTTCCTACGTCACTGACGTTTTTAAAAGAACGTGAATCAATTTTTGTATTTACGTACAAGTTATTACGACTGAAAGAATTTTTTTCGATCTCCCATGAAGAAAAGATTCTCGCGAAGAAATTGATAAAAGTAATAATATAAATATATGCGTGTAACGAGGAGAGAAAGGGGCGAGGAAGAAAATGTAATAAAAGTCAGAGAGGGGAGGAGAGAGATGAATTTCTGATTTCGTTTCTGGTTGAAGATCTATCAGGGACTCGAAGAAGCTTGCGGATCGCTCTCTCTCTTTCTCTCTCTCTTCCCGACCTTCCCCGCTCGTTCTGCTCGCGAGAGTTTTGCTGGGTGGAAATCGAAATAATGAGGCATCGCCTCCCGGGCATGGTCATTGGATCACGTGCCCTTGCGGTTTGCGATCATTTCCCATTATATTGTTGTTGTTATTATTGGATATCGATCGTCTCAGCTTTGTGAGCGAATCAGAATCAGAGAGGCTGAACTCTCGACTCCGAGAGCCCGCAACACCCGTCACTTTTATTTCCCATTTTTATCTCATCATTCTTGGATTCATAATGATCTTAGGCTCACCTTCATCATGAAATAAAAAAATATCACGTATTTTTGCATCTATTTGTATAATACTGAAAGAAAGTACAATGCGGCGAAGAAGAGTAATATAAAGAGTGAGAATCGTAGTGAGAAAAAGAGATGAGAAGTCAAGTCTCATCAGAGATCGAAATAACTCGCGAAGCTTCGTCGAGAATAAATTTAGATCTCGAGAAAATATAAAGTCACTAAACCATGTGGTACGATAAAAATTAAGAACCTCTCCCCGTTCTTTTTCCGAGCTGAGAATAAATATTTCCTCTCTATTAAAATAAATCGGCAGAAAAATTTATTTAATTTCTTTGGGGTATTATCGGAATTGATTTCGCGGCGATAAATTCGTCGACGAATCTTTAACTCGCCGCCAGTGTCTCTGCCGAATTTCTATTTTTTTCATCCTCCTTCGCATCTCTCGTTTGATCTAATCACCAAAAAGTTCAGCGTTGAGAGAAAGAGAGAGAGAGAGGAAATGAGTCTAATTTTATGGGCAATTTTCTCTCTCCGGCTCTCGAATATTTCGTGCCCTCTTGAATTTCTTGCAACGAGGAGAACGAAAGGCATGAAAGTGCGAGGATCACAAGCACCGATCTCTCTTTTCTTCTTCGCTCTCTTTCTCTCTCTCTGTGTACGAAAGCTTACGAGTTAACAAAGTTGAGGAACGCGAGACACGCGTACGCCGTAACTGAAAAGGGGAGTGAGAGGAAAGTCGTGTGTAGTGGCGCCTCCGCTCGCCCACTCAAGAAATAGTATTAGTAACGGCAGTATGGGTTATTAGCAAAGTTTCACTGACCACGGCATTTCCTTAATTACATCGTTCCACCACCCTGTGTATATTCCGAACTCCTCTCTCGCTCTTTCTCTCTTCGCAAATCCATAAAGATACCAAAACTCCTAAGAGCCTTAATAAGACAAGTTTTCCCAAATCTTCGGAAAAAGGAAAGAAAAGTATACTCGCTCCGTAAAAAAAATTTCTCCATTTTTCGCAAATGTGGAGAGAAAAGAGCAATTCGTAGGAATCAATTGTAGATTGATCATCAAGGACAATGTAGATCGTTAGAATTTGTCATGTTAGGGAATATTGATAATGAAATCAACAAAATTGAATTAGTAAAATATAAAATTGGAAGGAATTGAATTTTACACAAATAAAACAATATTGAAGAAACATAATTATCGTGGTGAATCTACAATTATTATAATGATTATTGCACCCTTGTAGCAATTTTTCCCAAACTCTTCATGTCATATTTCAATAGGATGATATAAATACTTGATACATATAGCTCTTGAAACAGAAACTTTAGCATTTGCATTGTTGCTTGTAAATAATATATAATGTAATGTAAAAAATATAAATAGTAAATGGTAAATAGTTGTGTGTAAATTTTAAAAAACGAGAATAAGAAGAATTTCAGCATGCCGTTATGAAACGAGTCATAAAAAAATCTAGAAGAAAAAGAACAGAAAATTTGGAGACCTATGAATATGAGCTAGGATCAGGAATTTGATAAAACGATAAGAAATAGAATCAGATAAAACCATGAAAACGTACATCGGCGGATGTTAAGATATTTATGTTGAGAGGATATCGCATGTCGCCTGGACAAAGCGTGTCGAGAGTATACGGAAATTATTGGTATCAGGATTGGTGGTTATAGGAAAGACTGTCATAACGCTCCGAGACAAGAGTGAGGATTCTTTCTCGATGCCCTTCGAATCTTACTTTTTTTCCAGCCTCCAGGTTGGCAGGAATCACCCTCTCGTTACGTTTAATGTTACCACGGACGAGAAGACTCGATGATGGCAGGCTGCGAGAACAGTCGGGACTTATAATGCAGGACTCTGAGGAAACACGTTTCTTGCCTCCGGAATCATCGATTTTTAACGCTTATCAGTTATCGCATCGAGGAAAGTTTCGATCGCCCACACACAAGTGGGCACGACGAAAAAAAAAATCAAAAATTCGTTTCGCTGCCTACGATCGGGACAATGAGAACTGGAGCAGACGAGAATTTTGAAAAAAGAGAGGGGTGGTTTAATGAGGGGTCGCGTACCCATAATTAATTCGTTTCCTTCATTGACGTGCCCGGAGAATGAAAGAAGCCGTTCCAGCCTCTTCCCATTGTCACTTTTTTCTCCGTCGATTATTCGAGCACATATGCATGTTTTGAGGTCTGGGTGCCCCCGCAGCTTTGTCGGCTCTTCGGTACTTAACGCGGCGCGTACACAGCCGCGCATATGCTTTCCGATCTCCGGGGGGAGGGGGGATTACGAGAGACAAAAACAGGAGCCAAAGACAGAGAAACGTATGAGCAAAAAAAGGAGCGCTTGGAAAAATGCGCACTCCAAAAAAGGGTTCGCCCTTTCTGATTTGAGAGCCAAATTCAGGGGCGAGAGAGGGAACGGGGAGAGGCTACTCGAGAGAGAACGCGCGTGGACTTTGCAACCCGCTGAATGGAACGCGAGAACGGTCGAGGGAGGATGACGCTGAAGAACACACACGCACGCTCCAAAAAAGCCTTCTTTTCTTCCAACGCGTCTACTCGAGCGCACGTTTCCTAAACGTGTACCACCTATATATGGTCCTTTCAGTCTCAAATTAATTTTTTTTCCTACCCGGAGCATTTTGTACAAATTTTCCCAAAAAAACAGCAATAAATTTCATTGCGCAAAAATTTATAATTCGTAATTCCCTTGAAATTATATCTTTAAAATCATGAATATTTAAAACAAGAACTTGGAAAAAATGTTAAGATGTTTTTTTAAATTCAAATCCTTTGTCGATGATGAGACCGAGTAAAAATTAGCTGGCTGGCTGAGTAAACGTTTACGAGGGAAAAGAGAGATGAGAGATCGGTCACGCTTTGTTTTCGTTTACTCCGGAGGCTTTTATATAAATTCCTGGTGTTGGTACTTTTGCTCACAGGCATCGTTCTTTTCTTCCCGTTTGCTTTTTTCGGGCCGATGCTCTCGTTCGTACGAGCTGCTCCGCCTCGAGAAACGAGCGCCGAAGAGAAAAGAAAAAAACTACTTATTACGCTAATTATACGCGGGTGTGTGCGCGCGCAACGGGGATTAATGCTTACGTGTGCGAGCTTCTCTGCACCCTCGCGATTATCCACCAACTGTCGTTCCTCCGTTCGAACACTCATATACCTATATTTATTCTCCGCTATGAAGTATGAACTACATAAGGTTAATACAATTTCATCGCTGCGGGTGTAGCTCGATAGACGTGTATACTTTTCGACCATGCGATCTGGATGGACTTTTTTATTTCTATTTTTTAACCACAACGCTAAATCGGAGCGTTAAATATACAGTGTGCGCGAGAGAATAAAGAAAGATGGGGATGACAGAGGAGCAGGATGGACTTTGAGAGCAGAAGGTCGATTGAGACTAATGAGAGAATTTAATGGGTGCGTGTCAAATTTCGATCGCAGCCTGGATGATCAAGAATAGAACGTGGAAAATGAATAGAATAATGTAGCAAATGATATTTTTAAATTAAATTAATTTAAGGATATGAAGCATATTTCAATGTAAGTATAAAGTTGTACGGTGTAAATTTAAAGATGTACCATTTTTATTGATTCGTTCATTATTAGATTGAGTAAGCACGTTAAATGTTCGTTGTAGTCTGCCATATACGTTATAAAGTGTACAAAGAATCTAAATAATAAATTGAGACGAAATTCTTGGACTGGACTGGGTCAAGAGCTGTCAAGACCAACAATTGACGAATTAGTTTCATATCAACAATTTTAAACTAAGAACTAGCTGTGACGCCAGAATCTATGTAATTAAATGATCACTTTTCTTTTCGAAATGGAACACAAATTAAAGGATTTGTAATGTTACGAAGAAGAAAGAAATCGTGAAAACCTGTTCAAGAATTTTGAAGTGATAGAGATTTTTACCAACAAATATTGAACGATTAAACGAACTTACCTGAATGAAGTTCTATCGTAATTGTATGAAACGCCTCCTCCGAAAGATCACCAAACGTAGTACCTACTCCAACGTACTCAAGTGCTACAAAGTTTAAAGAAAAAATCATAAAATAAATAAATTGCTGAGCAGCGGGTGGAATGTACCCGTAACAGACCTGTCAACGATCCTCATTTCTTGAAAGCTCTGTCGTACGAGAGTCTAAAAGGGGTAAGCTATGATTAGGGAATTTGAAACGGGGGGAGTGATCTTTCGGAGGAGGCACTTCATACAATTACGATAAAACTTCACTTAGGTAAGTTCGTTTAATCGTTCAATTGTATTCCACGCCTTCTCCTTCAGATCACCAAACGTAGATGTTTAAAGACGAGTACGAGCAGAGAATAAAACATTTTTTTTTGATAGGACGAACTACAACAAAAACAGTGTAAAAGCAACTTATTGCTTGTGTTTAGTTTTTAAAATAATCTTCAATTATTTTGAGATCGTAGAATTTGGCAAAAGTTTGGGAAGAAGATGACCAGCCTGCCGTTAATCTATGCCTCAACGTCTATACTGACTCCAAACTTTTTTGCGGTTGACGTCGACGCACGTCGCGTACTATAGGCCGAAAATATCGATGTATCGATTCCACTATCCTTAAGAACATCTTTTATCCATCTACCCAGGGACTGTGTGGAGACAGATTTAAACGGTTTCTTCCAGGAAATAAAGAGAGCAGATCCTGTTCGTAAGTCCTTGGTACGATTTACATATTCTTCTAAGACTGACGAGACACAGATCGAAGGATCTTCAGAGAAAAATGTAACAATGAGATTCGGTTGGTTTCTTCTTGGATTTGAGCTTTTAATTTGAACTGTGATCTTGGTTTCCAGAAAATTTTCCGTTTTTTTAATATTCGAAACGTCAATTCTAGCTATTTTTGCAAAGAAATTTCGTTATTCGGATACAATTTCGAAAGAAATTTCAAAACAATACTTGGATCCCACGTAGAGTCATATTTAGGCTTTGGTGGACGACATTTGCCGACACCCTTGCAAAATCTTTTAATCACCGGGTTATCTCCTAGATCAACTCCTGATATCAAGGATAAAGCTGATCGAAGTGAGTTTATGGTGCCATACGAAACTCCGTTATCCACTTCATCGGTAAGGCATCTCAGAATATCGGGAATATTTGTTTGAAAATCAGGAGTATCTGTTAAATTGCAGAACTTCCACCATTTCTTGAGGGCTGATTCGTATTGGTGAAGAGATCCATCAGAAAGGGAAGCGATGCTAATTTCAATAGTATTCGGAGATAGTCCCTGGAGCGAAAAAGCATTTTTTATAATCTCCCTCCCACCAGGGAAAGCTGGGACCAAAGAGGATGAGGTTCCCTGTTTGAAGATGTGAGAAGATTAATATGCGGATCGAAAATGATAAGCGAAGATTTAAACATGGCAATGCATCGGGAAAGCCAGGCTTGGGATGGCCAATTAGGAACAATTAAAATTCCGGTAGCATCATCATATTCGATCTTCTTCACGTGTACACGAGAATGGTTTAATATAACCTGCAAGTCAATTTAATACCGTTTTGTCGGAAAAAAGATTTTTCCAAACAGGGGCAAATTTCCTTAATCATCCTGCTAATTTACTCACTGTATCTTTTAACGGCGTTTCTTCGAGGATGACGAGTTCTGAGTTATTGGCTTCTTGTATGGTTGACGGTAATTGAGAGTTTTGAAATTTCGAGTTTTCAGTTTGCGTGCCCCCCCGGACTCCTGATGATAAGACGATGGAAGACGGCGGGGGCCCTTCAAGTTTTTTGAATTTTTGCCTGACGAAGGTAAAACCGACTTATTAGCCGGTTTCAGGTCCTTAGATGAGCGCTCTAAAGATTTTGCTAAAGCCATTCGTCGGCAGTAGTGGAATTTAAAGTTTCTTTCATAGAAGCATTTAAGTTAGACGAGATAATTAAGCGACGAGTAAGAGTTTCATCTCGTTGAAAATCGACTAAAATTCGTGAAATTTCGCCCAGGTCAGAAGTCAAAGAAATTGAGTCCAAATTTTTGTTCTTCCGAAGATTCGATAACATTGGCCCAGGGCGGATAAGCACACTGAGAACTTCTGTTGTTTATCAATAATTCTACTATCTCTGGATATTAAGGGCTTCGATAAAGAAGCTTTGATAACTTCTGTTGTTTATCAATAATTCTATTATCTCTGGGTATTGAAGGCTCCGATAAAGAAGCTTTGACTTTTGCATTTAATTTTGGAGGTTCAATTGCAAGACAATTTTC
>JAPYYX010003944.1:0-18964 GCA_030522605.1 Cremastinae sp. B BG-2022a | reverse complement strand
GAACTGTCAATACATAAATAAAACTATAAATACATTTCAAAACGACCAACATAATTTTTCGAGTCCAACCTAAACTATCCTTATAATTATACAAAAAAAATAACAACAGTAAACCAATAAATCAATTTCGGAAAAATCAATGAGCTAAAAAGTATAAAAAGCAAATAACAACCAATACCAAATTGAATGATTTTTTTTTTTCAGAAATTGATGGGTCAAAAAGTGCACGTTGTTTTATGTACTCTCATACGCAAAGTATGTTTTATGTACTCTCATACGCAAAGTAAATATATAATATACACATATTAAGTACATGGTAGTAAAATAAAAAATTGATTTAAAAATCGAAAAGTCGACATGAAAAATAAATTTAAAACCCCTAAAAAAATGAACCAGAACTGTCAATACATAAATAAACCTATAAATACATTTCAAAACGAGCAACATAATTTTTCGAGTCCAACCTAAACTATCCCTATAATTATACAAAAAAAATAATAACAGTAAACCAATAAATCAATTTCAGAAAAATCAATGAGCTAAAAAGTATAAAAAGCAAATAACAACCAAACCAAAATAATGAATGATTTTTTTTTTCAGAAATTGATGGGTCAAAAAGTGCACGATGTTTTATGTACTCTCATACGCAAAGTAAATATATAATACACTCATAATAAGTATATGGTAGCAAAATAAAAAAATTGATTTAAAAATCGAAAAGTGGGGTTCCTTTTCTCGATTTAGGATGCGATGGGATGAAAAGTATACATATATGGTTTCTCCTCTCCGGTGGCTCACAGGGGACCTATATAACTGTACCGCGTGTCTGGGTCAGGGGGCGGTCCGCCACGTTATAGTATACACTCTGTATATCGTACAGGTGTATACCATTCCGACTCCGGCACGAGTTTCGCGCGTACACGCATCAACGTCGACGTTAAAGTCTCGTTTTCTCTCTCTCTCTCTCTCTCACTCTCTCACTCTCTTTTTCTCTCCCTCTATCTTTCTTTTTCCTCCTCGTGAATCGACAGCACCTTTACCTCGTCATCGTCGCGTACTAAAAATTTTCATCTCTCTCTTTCTCCTTCTCTCATTCTGAATGGCCGTACAACAACGTTGAGTTTCACGTTTCTGTATCAGAAAATCGACAGACGCTCGGAGACGACGACGAGGACGAGGCGAAGGAAAACGTCTCCGAAAAGCTGCGGATCTCGTCACGTATTTTCTTCCTCGTTATTGTTGTTTTTTTTTTCGAAGAAAAACAGGAGAGCCCGGATCTGGGATTCGTACGAGCGTCAAGAGCGCATTTTGTATTTTTTTTTTGGCAAGAATTTTTCGGGGTGCGTCGAGTGAAGAATTTTTCGATAAGGACTTTGCGGGAGTGCGAAACGTGAAAAATCGATTTTGAAATTTCGATGTCGCTCGTTGAGATTTTTTACGAATGAATGAGAATTTTTCGAGCTTCCGACGTATTAGTCGCGATCCGTCAAAATCCGTCAAAGTCAAAACGTCAAATATCTCTCACAACAGAGCCACCGGCCTCCGAGCTACGCCAGTAGCTGTCTGACTCGTAAAACCGTTTCCACTTCGTATACTCGTGCCTTGTGCCTATTCAGTGTTTGTGCGCCGACTCACGGACCAGCGACACTTGTTGGCTGGATTCGAAAAGTCTTCGTTTCGTACCGCAGAATACACGAGGAAAGGTAATTTTTTCCCTTTTGCATTTTCATACATCAACGTCAAAATAAATAATAATTTTTTTTTTTTATTTTATGAAAATTATAATTTTCATAAAATATATTTATAAAATTTATAAAATCTTTTTAGTCTAATTTTCCAATGTATAATAAATTCAATATAATAAATGTTCATAAATTCAATATAAATTTAAATTAAATTTTATTTATATTAAATTTTCATAAATTTAATATAAACAATTTTCATAAAATATTTATAAAATTTATAAAATCTTTTTCGTCTAATTTTTGAATGTTTAAATAATTTGTTAAATTCAATATACATTTAGGGGTGGGGAGGGCAAAATGGGGTACGGGAGGGGGCAAATGGGGTACTCCAAAAATTAACACGTTTGAACAAAAACTAAAGCGAAAAATCAATTAACATAGCAGATCGAAAAAGACCATTTTCTTTGGTAATGAAACACATTTAAACAAAAATGAAATAAAATCATTAATTAATCACGTGAAATAAGACGTCAAAGCTGATAATAACTTAACAAATTATGAGAAAAAATTTTTTTCGTACTTTTTGCAGAGGTATCCCATTTTGACCACTGAAACAAATTTTTTTTTCTCATGAAAATCTTATTTCAGCTGAAAATTGAATTTGTTTCCTTCAATTGTAATTAAAATGTTTCCTTCAATTGTAATTAAAAAACAAAAAATTCAGCATATTTAAACCCTTGGAATCGGAAATTTTTCTTAAGTACCCCATTTTGCCCCCCCCCCCTCCCCTAAATTAAATTTTATTTATATTAATTTTTCATAAATTTAATATAAATAAAATGTTCATAAAATATTTATAAAATTTATAAAATCATTTTAGTCTAATTCTTAAATTTTATTTTGCGATTTTATTTGAATCAAATTTTAGATATTTTATTTTACGTTTCTTTCGATCTATGAAATGATACAGGCACGAAAGTGAATAACATTCTCGTTTACAATATGCATCGTTCATAAAAAATAACACGAACACGCTGCACCGCGTTTAATCAGTTGTTAAATCAAATCATTTTTTTTGATCTGCGAGATAATGATACGTGGCCGAAAGTGGATAATTTTCTCGTCTATAAGTCATATCGTGTAATCGTCTCTAATCGTCTGCGATCCCCGAGCCAGGTGTCTCCCTTTCTCTCATCGCTGCATCGCTTCCTCCGTTTCTCGAGTAATATAATGACAAGCCCGCTCGCACGCCTACCTTCGTACGTACACGTGGAACGGGTTTTAATTAACGCTCGTGCTCGCGATCGCGTTATTCACCGCTGAGAAACGTAACCGAGGGGAAGAAAGAGTGCAACAGAATATACAAAACGAAGAGAGTTATAATTCCTTCGGCTTAAGCATCCCGACACGAGAACACTGAGAATAAAACCCAGGCACTCCTGATGAACTTTCTCGTTAACACACGAGACAACTCGTCTACGAGCTTTTTCGTCTAACGACCCATCACTGCCAATTAATACGATATTTCCTCTCTTCTATTATTCCTTCCCTTTGGAGAACTTTTATTGTAAAAAGATTTTGTCGTATTTTAATTTTTAACGATTCTAATTGACGTGACATTTGACATGAGAGATTGAACTAATTTTATTTTATATTTCAATCGACGCACAAAAATTATAATTATTGAATAATAATTTATTTTTATTTATTACTATGAAATTATAATGTGTACGTGATAAATTTTGTGCAATAACATGATAAATTAAATATAGATTGAAATTTGAAACCCACGAAGTAAACGTTTTTGATGGGAAAAAAATGAGTCAAATCGAGTTGGAGAAAATAGTTGTTCGGTAGAAGCAATTGCCCCTTAAGGAAAAAATGTTAGAATCCTTAGTGTAATGAACTGGTTTTAGTCTCTTATATTTTGATTATTTCGTTTCTATAAAAGAAATTGTTTTTGAAGGAAAAATGTAGTAAATAATGCTGTTGAACTCATTACCTAGTTTATCCTTCATAATATGTGTAATTTTTTAACCGTTTTTATAAAACAAAAATTTTATTAACACGTTTGGCGCAAAAATATCTGTTGGTTTTCGAAGTTCAATTTTACCTCCTAAACACTTTGAGTGTCAAAAATTTTGAGGGCAGATTTTACCCCCAAAAATATCTATTGAAATTTTGGCAGAACAACATCTCTGCTCATAATTTGTCTACTCGATATTGTTATTCAGATTGGATATTGTTTTTTAGTATTGTTGAGTAGGCAAATTTTGGACAGAGATGTTGTTCTGACGAAATCTTTGGAGGGTTTAATTTTGCCCCCAAAAATTTATGGATATTGAAATTTTGAGGGGGGTCCATTTTGCGCCCCCTTCCCGTAAATAGAGAAATTAAATAGGGAGATTAAACTAATTTTATTTTATATTTCAATCGACGCATAAAAATTATAATTACTGAATAATAAATTCATTTTTATTTGTTACGATGAAATTATAATCTGCACGTGATAAATTATGTGCAATAAAATGATAAATTAAATATAGAGTGAAATTTGAAACCCACGGAGTAAAAGTTTTTGATGCGAAAAAAATGAGTTTGAATCGAGGTGGAGAAAATAGTTGTTCGGCAGATGCGATTGATCGATTGAATGGTAAAAATACATAGAGCTGGATAAATAGGGTGATTGAACTAATTTTATTTTATATTTCAAATCGACGCATAAAAATTATAATTATTGAATAATAATTCATTTTTATTTGTTACGATGAAATTATAATCTGCACGTGATAAATTATGTGCAATAACATGATAAATTAAATATAGACTGAAATTTGAAACCCAGGAAGTAAAAATTTTTGATGGGAAAAAAATGGGGCGGGCTTGAAATTCCGAACTGTAAATGACTCAACGGGTCTTCATACTTCGTTGGATAATTTCAATACTAAAATTCGGAGTTTTGAGCCTTCTGGTTTTTCCAAGTTTGGAACTTCAAGCCCGCCCCAAAAAAATGAGTCAAATCGAGGTGGAGAAAATAGTTGTTAGGTATAGATGCGATTGATCGATCGAATGGTAAACATATATAGAGCTGGATCAATAGGGATAAAGTGATTTCCGTCGACGCGAGGCGTGTGGCGCGAGTAAACAGACGCCGCCGTCGGTTAATCATTTAACGAAATCGTTCGTGAGCGGTCTAATGAACAGCTCTATCCTAACATCGATGATTGATAAAGACGATCCTGGCCTGTATAAGTATCGATAGGATACAGATAACGAGATAATATTAACCGGTCGGGAAGGACGTTAAACCGGCTGCACCCAGACTCGCTTATTACTCAATATATCGTAAACGATTTTTCTCTTTTCATCGCTATACGCCTCTACGATCGTGTTACATCTCTTATAAAGATCAACGACTACGCTAATCCAATAATATGCAATTTAACACGTTCCCCGACACACGCAGCTTATCGGTATCGTTATTAATACATGCTTTTAATTTATTGATCATGTGATTTTTTAAATTTCGATTTTTTATTATTTTTTAATACTGTTTTTATCAATACACTGATTTAATTTATTATTATTATATAGGAAAGAGGAGGGGAGGGGGGCAAAATGGGGTACCTCAAAAATTTAGTGAAAATTTTCAAAATTTGATAAAATATAATATCGAATATTTTTTTTTTGCTAAGAACATTATATTTGGTGATTTAAAAATACATTTATACAAAAATTAAAGCTCACAATCAATTAACATAGCAGATCGAAAAAGAACATTTTCTTTGGTGATGAAACACATTTAAACAAAAATTCAAATAAATCATCAATTAATTACTTGAAATAAGACGTCAGAGCTAATAATAACTTGACAAATTATGAAAAAAAAAAAAAAAAATTTCGTACTTTTTGTAAAGGTACCCAATTTTGAACCCTAAAAAAATTTTTTTTTCTCATGCAAATTTTATTTCAGCTAAAAATTTGATTTCTTTCCTTTAATTGTGATTAAAAAACAAAAGATTCAGCATAGTTAAACCCTTGGAATCGGAAATTTTTCTCAAGTACCCCATTTTGCCCCCTCCCCCACCCTACTGCGTTTATCAACACTGATTCAATTTATTATTTTTATTATTATTATGTAGTATGTATTTTTTAAAAATATTTTGAAGATCTTTGAAGTCGAATTTGACTTTATTAACTGCAGTTGAGTGAATTGAGAGCCAAACGAGTATCTTTCTGCGTAACGTAGTGGAAAATGCGTGGAATTTCATCTCAAAGAACTTTTTTCATAAGCAAATATTTCATTTAATTTTTTTTTCATTCAACATATTTCGTAATATCCTTCTTATTAGTACATAGATTTAATTTATTATTCATCAAACGTTTTTTTTTTGCTTTTGACGGAGTCTTAAATTTATTGCTCAGTTTTATTAGGCTTTATTTTCGTGTATATTAGAAGTGGAGAATAAATTATTTGCGCGTAACGTAGTAGAAAATTACGCGTGGGATTTGACTCCGGCGAACCTCGTTGCAAGAGAGCACTCAGGGTGTGAAATTCTGAACACGCGATACACGCGCAATTATATGCATCTTCGTGCAAAGAGTTTACTGTCATCACTCCCAAGTGTATTTATTATTTCAAAAACATTTCAACGCGAATAACTCGAATTCTATAAAAATCATAATTATATATCAAAATTTGTACTCGTTCCAGTGACACGTGATCATTGTCTCGAATTTACGAAATCGTTGCGACGAATGAAATCGCCAGGACGGTATTTACGAGAGAACATGAAAAAAAAACAGAAAAAACGCAAAGTGGAGGGGAGGAAGGGGGACTGGCCCTGATTTCCATACAGGTCAGCATACAAATGCATCATAGCACGCGTGTGGCACGTACTCTCGGCGCACGGCTTCATTATACGCGAATTCCGCGTGTGTTTCGATCTTTCTTTATTTTTCCTTTTTTTTCTCGTTTCGTCCTCGCTTCTTCCTCCGTTTCTTCCTCCTTCACGCACATACGCGTATATTCGTATATATGTATAATGTATATATATATATATATATATACGATGTGTGTGTATCGAGTGAGACGAGAGACTCGATAAAACCGTTATATGTATTTGGCAAAGAGCCATTCCCTGTGCATGGTTGTACTCGATTCACGTTGATGCCCCTTTTATCGAGGTCCGTCTGTTGAGCTTCTGTTTTTTCCTCTCTCGCCCGATGAGCTGATGTCGGGAAAAGAATTGCTGACGAAATCGGATAATATCGCTATTTCCTCGGACTAGTTTTCTCGGGGATGGATCTTTGGTTGAAAATAAATACGCAATCCTGGGGATGGGAGAGAGGACGAGAGAGAGAGCGGAGGAATACAGATGATCGCATCAGGAGAAAGTCGAAAAAATTGTGGGTCATTGTTATTGTTTTTTTTATTTTTTTTTTTATTTTGGGTCTTTATATATTGTATTTTTTTTAAATTATTTTCAATTGGCTCGTTCACGCCGCGCTATCGAGACAGAGGATTGCTATCGGAATGACCCGTTGCCTCGTCCAGACGGACGGGTTAAAACACCCGGTGTCTCTTTTTCTCTTTCTCTCTGGGATTTCTTTCTTTCTCATTCTACCGATGAGAACGGCGAACTTTTGCGCTCTTATGGGTATACGGGAGAGAAAAGAGCAAAATAAGCAGTCAAGATTTATATAGGTACGAGAAGTGAGCGCGACTCGGACGAGATCCCGTAACTTAACTAACCCGAAGATGATGATGAAGAGAGACGGATATATTCACAGAGAGAGAGAGAGAGAGAGAGAGCGTATAGACGATATACGGAGAGAATATATGTACGAAGCCCACAGGGCAATTCTCAGTTAATCGCTGAAATTACGGTTTCAATCAATGAAAAGACGCGAAACGTCAAAATAAGAGAGACATTGTTCGTAGGCAGAGGAAAAAAGTAGAAGCGACTTCTTCTTTTTTCGTACGAGGTGATAAAAAGATTCTTTGTCCAGGGTGATTATCGAAATTCGGGAAAGAGGAGAGAATAAATGTTGGGAAAAAAATCGGAAGAGAAATAATGAGATGTAATTTTTACTGCCCGTGAGATCTGTCAAATTTAACTCTGTTCTTTTAAATTGTGGAATTTTTCTACTATATGTATAGAAGAGGTAGAGGGGGGAAAAATGATCACTTCGAGACTTGGAAGAATTAATTATTTCATAGGTATCAAAATTTATGAGTGAAAATTAAATAATTTTAATTCTAATAAGGTAGAGGGTATTCTAATGTAATTCTAATGTAATAGAGTAGGGCAAAATGGGGTATCTATCCAAAAATTTGGTGAAAATTTTTAATATTTAAAAATTTGATAAAGTTTAATATCAAATAGCGTTTTATTTGTGTAGAACATTATATTTGGTGCTTCCAAAACACATTCAAACAAAAATAAAAATTAAACATCAAAAACCAACATTGCAGATAGAAAAATATGATTTTCTTTGAGAATGAAACACATTTAAACGAAAATCAAAAAAAATCATCAATTGATACTTGAAACAAAACATCAAAGCTAATAATAAATTAACAAATTGTAAAAAAGAAAATTGTTTCTCCCCTCCATCCCGATTAAGTATCGAAATTTTGGATTTCGTGATCTCATTCGTCTCGTTGAAATAAAAGATTTCTAACTGTGAATGAGATTTTCTAAGACGTGTATTTACATTTAAAATTTAATTGAAGTGATGGAAGAAGTAGAAAAGTGGAAAATTTAATTTGTTTCCTTCAATTGTGATTAAAAAAACAAAAAATTCAACATATTTAAACCCTTGGAATCGGGAAATTTTCTTAAGTACCCCATTTTGCTCCCCTCTATCCCAATTAAGTATCGAAATTTTGGATTTCGTGATCTCATTCATCTCGTTGAAATAAAAGATTTCTAACTGTGAATTTTCCAAGACGTGTATTTGTATTTAAAATTGAATAGAAGTGACGAAAGAAGTAGAAAAGAAGAAAAGAGGAGGTGATACAAAATATAATGGTCAAAGAAGACGGATGAGAGTCGATGTGTTGGCTAGTTAGTAGGACAAATTTCAGTGGCGCATCCTCGAGACGCGTGGAGTTCGTCACGTGAAACGTCCGCTCCGAACGTCTCGGCGTTCGCAAAAGTGTTAGTAGTAAGAATAAATAGACGAGCCGTGTGTTGCCCGGAGGGTTCTAAGGCCTACTTGCCTGAATTTTGCATTGTCTAAAACGCCAGCAGACAAATACTGAGCATTATTGGCCACATTACTATCGAGAGAAACGTGACCACCTGCTCGTTTTAACGAACAGTTCTAAACTCTCGTCCCTGTTTCCATGTATCACTTCCACCATTTACCAAACTCAACCGACATTACTTTTTCCCCTTAAATCCTTCGCTTTCTCTCCTTCCTGAATATAAATTCACGTCTGGCCCCGATCAGGTCCTGACAGGGTATAACTTATCTCTCATCAGGTCCTGGTCATGTTCTGATCAAATTTACCGATTTGAATGAGATTTTTTTCAGATTATTCTAAAAAAAATTACATCAGATCACCTGATCAGATAATCATGTCATCGAATGTTGATCCGATCATGTTCTGATAAAGTTTACTAATTTGAATGAGACGAAAAATCAAAAAAAAAGTTCAAATTTTCAAGTTTGATTTTTTTCAGATTATATTCTAAAAAAAATTACATCGGATTACCTATCAGATAATTATGTCATCGAATATTGATCCGGTCATGTTCTGATAAAGTTTACGGATTTGAGTGAGACGAAAAATCAAAAAATTTTCAAATTTCGAAGTTTGATTTTTTTCAGATTATTCTAAAAAAATATTACATCAGATTACTTGATCAGATAATTATGTCATCGAAGGTTGATCCGATCATGTTCTGATAAAGTTTGCCGATTTGAACGAGACGAAAAATCAAAAAATGTTCAAATTTTGAAGTTTGATTTTTTTTAGATTATTCTAAATAAAATTACATCAGATTACCTGATCAGACAATTATGTCATCGAAGGTTGATCCGATCATGTTCTGATAAAGTTTACCGATTTGAATGAGACGAAAAATGAAAAAAGATTTTTTTCAGATTATTCTAAAAAAAATTACATCAGATCACCTGATCAGATAATCATGTCATCGAATGTTGATCCGATCATGTTCTGATAAAGTTTACCGATTTGAATGAGACGAAAAATCAAAAAAAAGATTTTTTTCAGATTATTCTAAAAAAATTACATCAGATTATCTGATCAATTATGTTATCGAAGGTTGATCCGAATCTGATCAGGATCTTGATAAAAATTCTAATCGTGTTATTTTTTATTCTCATTTCATTTTCTAGAACTTTCTCTCGATATTTTTAATTTCTCGTCTCTGTATTCTGGCATTCTTGTTCCCTTTTTCTCGTTCTTCCTTCATCTTCACTCATCCTTTTTACTATCTTAATTTATAACCTTTCCTGCCTCCTCCCATTCTTTTCTTATCGGGCCGAAAGTCACGCAGAGCGCTTGAGAGATATGCAAAAATTCTGGTGTGGAAAAATAACGGCGACGAGAGCGAGAGACGTACGTTGAGAGCGAGAGAGGAGAGACGCTCGTGCAACCGGACACACAAACTCGAAGTGCTGGAATTTGGGACAGCCGAGGGGAGGAGGGCGCGGTCTCTCCGAGAGCTCGATAATCAGGAGACGATCATGGACCTCGCGGTTGTGTCTTCTCTCTTTCTCTCCCTCTCGTGAATTATTGATTATTTATTCATTCGACAGAATCGTACATTATTTCTTCCCGTATGATTTTTTCCTCTCAACTCCTTTATTCCTTCACGCAACGCACTCGAGGCTCATTTTTTATCCTTTAAATCAAACGCATCGCACTCGCTGTGTGAAAAAAAAGCGTTGAAAAAATTGGAACAAAAATCACTCGGGACACTTTTTTCTTTATTTAGTTTTCTGAAATTTAATTTTTTTAAATTTCATGTTTTTAAATTTCATTTTTTTAAATTTAATTTCTTAGATCGCGATGAAAAAAGCGTTGAAAAAATTGGAACAAAAATCATTCGCGACACTTTTTTCTTTATTTAATTTTCTTAAATTTCATTTTTTTAAATTTCATTTTTTAAAATTTCATTTTTTTAAATTTCATTTCTTAAATCGCGATGAAAAAAGCGTTGAAAAAATTGGAACCAAAATCATTCGGGACACTTTTTTCTTTATTTAATTTTTTTAAATTTAATTTCTTAGATCGCGATGAAAAAAGCGTTGAAAAAATTGGAACAAAAATCATTCGGGACACTTTTTTCTTTATTTAATTTTTTTTTAATTTAATTTTTTTAAATTTAATTTCTTCGTATAATCCTATCTTTTGTCACCGTTTTCGCGAGCGTGTGCGAGTATCAAAAAAAAATATAACGGGTGCCGGGCCTCGGGGACACTCGCGAGTGGAATTTAGGACGGGATGAGAAAAGACGCGAGCGGTGGATTTCAACGGTGGGAGGTTCCGGGCGATAACCCACGATCAAACAGCCTCTCTTTCTCGGTGTCTCGCCTTTTAACTGGAAGTCTCGTATATATATTTTATGACCGCATCGCTAATCAACCGCTAATCGCGTTACCCCGATATTTTCTCCGTTCATCGACGAGCGCCGAAAAAAAAAGACGAAAAAATAAAAAAAAACCGAAAACTTATGGAAATTTCAGTCACGTTAATTTATCGACATCATTTAAATGCATTTTTACTCGCGCCGTTGACCCAATCTCGTTTACACGCTTCCCGAATTTTCGAATAAATTACATTATTTTTCCCAGGCCCATCAAATGCGCATAATAATGCACCAAAAATTGTGAAAAAAAAAATAAAAAACGCAGACCTTATGGGACGTGAAATTTCCGTGTCCCGATATATCGAATCTCGACCAATTTTCGCTCCTATCCGGAAAAATCTTCGTTTTGAGAAATGTAACGAGATTCCCGATGCAGAGAAAGAGAGTCAGAGACGAATTATGGCAAATAAGCTGAGTAACTGCCCGGGTACGATGATCTTCGAGCTTCGTGTACAAGTGTACATAAATATATATATATTTATATATATATTATATATATATATATTGAGTGTATCTGCGTCTATATGTACATATTTTGCTTCTATATACATATAATAATAATAACAATAATGACCACGTGCGCGCGGTAAAATTCTCCGCAGTCTGAGCTGCACTCTCTCGGACTACTCGAGCTCGCGGGATACGTAATTAGAGTGCAAGTAGAAAATACGAAGAGAGTGCGCTCTCTCTCTGTCTTTTTCTTCAGATCTCTTTCTCTTTTACTTGTCTCGTTATTTCTCCCGGCTCATCTTCCAGTCTCGTTTTCTTGCTCGTATCAATTTTGTTGTAGGCTTTGAGAAACGTGTATACACTTATCGGGGAATGGCATATCTTATTCGTTAAATCAATCGTCAGCGTGGAATTACGCGATATAATAAATCATCCGATTTCCGTAAGAAGATTATTTGAGAGTGAAATACACGAAGATGTTTTTTTTAACGGGTGAGATTATGAGTGAGGAAAAAAAGATGTGTGGAGATGTTTCGAGCGAAGATGTGAAATTTTTTTATTAAGGATGTATACTGGAGGTAATTCAAAACGGTGATAAAAATCTTAAATTTTGACCAGAGTGATAATAGGATTCTAATGCTTCTGTGCAAATTTCAACTTAATACACTAAATTGTTTAAAAGTTATAACAAATTGAATTTTATACGTATTCGAAATTATAATGAGTTATAAATATCGAAAAAAACGGTAGTAGTTACTTGGAAATTTTTTCTCAAGATGTTTAAATATTAAATAATCTTTCTGCCAAAATTTATCAACTTGTACTAAACAGTTTTTGAGAAATTATCTACTTATGTGATAATAAAACGAATTTACCTCTCTAAAAGTACTTAAAAATTGATTAAAACGATGATGTCTTGTTGATCTATTTTTTTACCATCAGTACACATAAGAAATGTTGATAACTGAGTTTAAACAATTTTGTCTAAAATTTTTGTTTTTATAATTGTTTAAGCAATAAATAATATGAAAATTATTAATAAAACGTAAATTATTAGTAAAACATGATACAAAATTGCAACTTTCTAAAAAAAAAAAAAATTACATTTTAATTCATTATGAAAAAGTCACTTTTGTCAGGGATCGTATCTCCAGTATTCGGAACGGTAATAAAAATCTAAAAATTTGATCAGTCACTGATAATAGAATTCTGATGCTTCTGTGCAAATTTAATCTCAATTCACTAAACCGTTTAAATTTTATAACAAATTGAATAATATATGTATATACGTATTCGAAATTATAATAAGTTATAAATATACAAAAACGATAATATTTACCTGTAAATTTTTTCTCAGGATGCTCAAATATTAAAGAATCTTTCTGCCAAAATAAATCAACTTGCACTAAACAATTTTTGAGAAATTATCAACTTATGTGATGATAAAACGAATTTTTCCCTCTCTAAAAGTACGTAAAAATTGTTTAAAATTATAAGATCTTGTTTATATTTTTTTCTACTATCAGTACACATAAAAAATGTTTACCGAATTTAAACAATTTTGTCTAAAAGTTTTATTTTTAATTGTTTCAACAATAAATAATATGAAAATTGTTAATAAAACGTTAGCAAACTATCGAGTATCGTTGTAAACAACATGATAAACAATTTCTAACCAAAAACAAAGACTAAATTTTAACAATTCATTATGAAAAAGTCACTTTTGTCAGAGATTATATCTCCAGTACATTCTTAAACCGGAATTTGAGTAGAATCGGAAAATTTTATTATCCTGTTATGTGATAATTAGTAAAAAAATAGGTAAAGTGGTGAAAATTGTTTGAAAAATAAATTCAATGAAAATAATAATATTTATAGCCGACGTTCAGGGTCTCATTTATTTAAATAGAATTAAGGTTTCGTTTTAATGATGAAAAATGATTTTCAGAGTTCCAGTGACTGGATCGCCTCACCGTGGACGGGGACGCGGTATGCGGTTGCTTACAATCTTTCTAGCCTGTCTCCTACTCCAGGGGGTAAGTAATACCGACGATAAATAGCAATTAATTACAGTGATTCACACCGCGATCGTGACTCTCAGATTCGGGGATGCGATAAATTTTTGTTAAATCGGCACAAACACGGTCTCGCTTGATTATTTTAACAAAACAAATTCTTGAGTCAACATTATTCAATGTTTCCAGCAAAACGTGTAACGTGAAAATTAATTGAAGCGAAAATTAAACCGCAAATTGATTGGTGATTGCGCATGAAAAATAAAAAATTCTCTCTTGACTGTAATTCAACGAAAAATTCTTAAACTCACATTATTACATTTTCGCAGAACTGGCAGAATAATGAGAAAAGTAATTAAGAGCATAATTGGATGAAAAATCGGTTAGATTTTTATGTTAACAAACAAACGATGAAATTTTATTGTTCAATCGACATTCAATTTCCACGACATCGTCAGAGTATAAAACCGTGAGAATGATAATTAGAGCGAAAATTAGACCAAAAATCGATCGGCGGTTGCGTATAAAGAAGAAATTACAAAGATCGATTATCGTTGACCTCGATAAGAATAAAAAAACGATGGAAGCTCGGATGAAAAGAAAGAAGTAAACTCCGGTAATAAATGGGTAAAGAAAAGAGTGCCTTTCAATCATTTAACACGACGTACCGCTATAATCACATCGATCGTTCTTGCCGTGCGGGTTAAAAAAATCGTCCGATCGAAAAATCGGATCGTCCGAATAATAAAATACATATAGAAGCTCAAAGGGTCCGGGCAAGATCGTGCCTCGAATAAACCAGATTGATTTCTCACAGCTCTTTTTCTCTCCTTCGTTCATCTCTCTCTCTCGATCTTTTCGTTCTCTCTCTCTCTCTCTCTCTCTCTCTCTCTCGATCTTTTCGTTCTCTCCTTCGATCGATCGAGTTATAAGAGACCGCCCAGAACCGATTGACTCTGATGCGAGTCAGAAGGACCGCGAAATAATTCTTTGATCCCTCCTCCCCCTCCCTCTCATTTTTGCCCCTCTGCCATTCTCGCTTTTCTCTTCTCTTTTTTTCTTCATCTCCCTTTTTCACGTCCGCGATCTCCGCGATGTAAAAATTTGACGGGGACAGCGACGAATGATGCGAGCATCGTCGATCGCCCCCTCGTCGCTCCGGGTACAAACGGGCGACCAAACTCTCGACCGGTAATTACAACATTATAAATATAACCCAGATATGTACGAGTGTACCTCGATGAGATATATGTATGTACAGAGACACATGCGGAAAAGCGCGCAAATGCTCTCGCCCGCGCGACTTTAATGCCGTTACCTAGTGCCCTGACCCAGAGCTAAGGGCGACGGACGCGAGATGCCTCGAAAAGGTGCGTTTTTGCGTCGGATCCGCTGCACAGGTCTCGATATTATTATTCAACTTGATTCAACGTTGAAATTTATCATCATTTCAATGTCATTTGATGCAGTCGTTTACATATGGGATGTATAATGGAGTCGCGTATATATCAACGTCATTCAATTATTTTATTATTTTCTATTGACTTGAAGAAAGGAAAAATTTTTTTGCTGGAATTAAAAGTTTTAATAGGGTAGAGGGGGGCGAAATGGGTACTCAAAAAAATTTTCCGATTTCAAGGGTTTAAATATGCTGAATTTTTTGTTTTTTAATCACAATTGAAGGAAACAAATTAAATTTTCAGCTGTCATGAGAAAAAATAAATTTTTTTAGCGAACAAAATGGGGTGTCCCTCCAAAAAGTAACAAAAATTTTCTTTTTTATAATTTGTTAATTTATTGTTAGCTTTGTCCTTTTGTTTCAAGTATCTCATTGATGATTTATTTTAATTCTCGATTAAATGTGTCTCATTCCTAAAGAGAATCATCTTTTTCTATCTGCTATGTTGGTTTTTGATTTTTAATTTTTGTTTGAATGTGTTTTGGAATCACCAAATATAATGTTCTTGGCAAAGAAAACGCTATTTGATATTAAACTTTATCAAACTTTGAAATATTAAAAATTTTCACCAAATTTTGAAATATCAAAAATTTTCACCAAATTTTGAAATATCAAACATTTTCACCAAATCTTGAAATATTATAAATGCTCACCAAATTTTTGGGGTACCCCATTTTGCCACCCATTACCCTACATGATAATAATTTTAACACTACGTGAGACATTTTATGAGAAAATCGAAAGTCTAATTTTATCAGTAATTTCAATAAAATTTTATCAAATAAAGATTATACACCAACATACCCTAATTTATACTAAACGTATATTTAAACTGAAAATAATGTGAAAGAAAATGGTAAAGCTTGGTTGTTTTTTTCTCATCCCGAGTACTCGGGAAAATTTAAGAAAATGCGGATTCGCGGTTAATGAAGGCAAAAAGAGCGAGTACGAGGAAATGTGCGAAAAATTCTCACGCCCTGGTACGAATATGGGATGTAATACGCATCTCGTGAACTCGAACAATTAAGTTAGCGCTGCGGTGTATCAGCAGGAAGTCCCGACCGGTTTGCCCCTTTCTCTACACCTATTTTACATCTTACATTTTCATTCACCGCGAGGCGCATATCTCTCTCTCGCGTTCTCCTCTTTCTCTTTCTTTCGGCCCGGAGAGAAAGAACCGGTCAAAAATTCACTCGCGGAATGATTAAAACGAAAAGTAGGTACGCATATGCTCACTCATTTCTCTCGTCTTCATTTTTTATTCGAGCTCTTACTCTCAGGTGTTTCGGAGGTCACGAGGCCGCACCTTTTGCCAATATGTATGGGATCTCGGGTTTCGTAATCCGGCCCTCGAGTTACGACGCGTAAAATCGTACTCTTTTACGATCCTGGTCAAAATAGAAAGAATTATTTTAAATTAAATTGAATAAATATAAATAAATAGTTTTAATTTTTTAAATGTAAATTCAAATTTAATTTTAAAGATTCCGATACCAAAAGCTGTCTAAATAGTTTTTACAGCTCCCAATTTTTTTGCCTCTATATTTTAAATCAAGTTTACCCCCTACTGATTTATTTATAATTCGCCATACGTTATTATTTTAAAAGTTTCAATTTTTTAAATGTAAATTCAAATTTTTAATTTTAAAGATTCTGATAGAAAAAGCTGTCAAAATAGTTTTTACAGCATCCCAATTTTTTCGCCTCTATTTTAAATCGAGTTCAACTCCTACTGATTTATTATATAATTCGCCATACGTCATTATTTTCAAAGTCTCAATTTTTAGAATGTAAATTCAATTCTAATTTTAATGATTCCGATACAAGAAGCTGTCAAAATAGTTTTTACAGCTCCCAATTTTTTCGCTATTTTAAATCGAGTTCACCTTCTACTGATTTGTTATAATTCGACATACGTCATTATTTTCAAAATTTAAATTTTTTAAGTGTAAATTCAAATTTAATTTTAAAGATCCCGATACAAAAAGCTGTCAAAATAGTTTTCACAGCTCCCATTTTTTGCCTCTATTTTAAATCAAGTCCACCTCCTACTGATTTATTATAATTCGCCATACGTCATTATTTTCAAAGTTTCAATTTTTTAAATGTAAATTCAAATTTATTTTTAATGATCCCGATACAAAAACCTGTCAAAATAGTTTTTACAATTCCCAATTTTTTCGCCTCTATTTTAAATTGGAGTTCATCTCCTATTGATTTATTATAATTCGCCATACGTCATTATTTTCAAAGTTGAAATTTTTTAAATGTAAATTCAAATTTAATTTTAAACATTCCGATACAAAAAGCTGTCAAAATAGTTTTTACAGCTCCCAATTTTTTTGTCTCTATTTTAAATCGAGTTCACCTCCTACTGTTTTATTACAATTCGTCATACGTTATTAGTTTCAAAATTTCAATTTTTTAAATGGAAATTCAAATTTAATTTTAATGATTCCGATACAAAAAGCTGTCAAAATAGTTTTTACAGCTCCCAATTTTTCGCCACTCTATTTTAAATCGAGTTCACCTCCTACTGATTTATTATAATTCACCATACCTCGGTCCATTATTTATGAACGTGTGTGTATTTCGAATCAATATTTCTTGAAAAAAAAAATGTAACGTCTCCAAGGAATGGAGACCTTCAAATATATCTTTAAAATCCGATAAATCGAAGTCGGCGAAGAAAAAAAATCTGTTTTGACGGATCGAGAATCTTTCGAAATTTTACCGCTCAACTACCGGAAATAAAACGAGCGTGAAAGAATATATAGAGCGTCTGTAAATAAAAGATCATAACCCCTTCTCATTTTTCACTTGAGATTGTCTGGGTTACGTCCGCTCGCGAGCCTCAGCGCGATGGCGCACGTGCGGCGAGAAAAACGAGATCTCATCGCACTGCCGATTCAGTGTCGAGAGATTTTTCTCAGGGGCTGACGAGGTCACTTCCTGATGAAAGAGGGATCGATCGATCCCCCAATGACCCGCTATCCATATCCATATTATTTATATGGTCATCATCCTCCCTACCATCGTCCCATCCGGAATAAAAAGTGGTCCTCTCTCTTTAGCGAGTTACCGATCGAGTCAAGGATCTCCCGTCCGGATAGCAGCGCGAGCACACGAACCCGACGACGCCGAGGAATCGTTACTTTTTTTTCCCGAGAGCAAAATACACGCAGCGCTCGTATATCTGTGTGTAAGTTCGCTTATTTGGCTCGAGGTCGAAGGAACCGGCCCCGTAACTCCACTTCGCAACACACCGATGCGCTCCGACGTCTGTACAATCGTCGAACGTGTTCCGACGTTATAGACACATTTGATCCCGTTGGGCATACGACGAGCCCTGGGATTCCGATATACACTGGTACACCAGAATTCATGTTTAAAAACGTTTGACCTGTGCGATAACGCTCTCGATTCGAAATTTTTGAAAATATGACCCGAGGATCGTGTCAACGTCAGGTAAAAACTTCATCAAGTTCCGATGAAGTACGGTTAATCCTACACGTCAAAATATTTTGAGAGAAAAAATTTTCAAAATTTGTCGAGGTTTTGGGATTTTTTTACTCACCAGTTAAAAAAGCCCTGGGATTTCGATATACACTGGTATACCAGAATTCATCTTTAAGGGGTTTCGATACCACTTATCTACAATCGCATGTTAAACACATAGGAAATTGAAAAATGATAAGAATTTGATAAAATTTGGCGAGCATGTTC
>JAPYYX010003942.1:0-26265 GCA_030522605.1 Cremastinae sp. B BG-2022a | reverse complement strand
TTTAAAATTCAAATTCTGAACTGAAACTTTCAGAAACTTACTATTTTTTCGTCTATAAAATTATACTGTAACAGGAAAAAAAATAAAAAATAAAAAAAAATCGATTTTTGACGATTTTTGAAATTTTAAAAAATTTGGAGCGACCTCTAAAAAATTTTTTTTTAGCTGTTCTTTGGAGGTCATTCTTAAAACATCGAAAACTAACTTTTTTGCCTATGAGACTCAAAAAAAAATAGTCGGTTTTTTTTGCGCCACCCTACTAACCATATATTTTGTAAGTTGAGAAACTTCAATTTACGTATTGTCATCGTAAAGAATGAACGACAACGAAAAACAATGTATATATGTGCGGAAGTTTCGTCTTATTACAATCATTTGCATCAGTTAGGTTCACACATAGAACATCGATGCAAAGTGCATGCCTATCTAATAGTTATAGCGTCTTTATTTACTTATTTTTGCGTATGTTCAGCTCTTGAAATCACGTATCAAAGTATTTTCAAATTCAGGAGAGCCAGAGGTATCTGATAAAAAATAACTTTTTGATTTATTTTTTTGAAAAAAAATTAATTGAGAGTAAATATAGGTATATACTGTAGGAAAGGCTACCCCATCCGATGACTCACAGTGACAAGTTCCTTCGGCCAGTTTTCCCTCTCGTATCTCTGCAGTCAATTGAATTTAAAAAAAAATTTTTTTTAAAAGTAAAAAAGTACGCCACGTAATGAAATATTTGTTACAAAAATTACATGAAATCATTTTGTAAACAAATAAAAAAAATATAAAATTTTTTTTTGGATCGATTCAACAATTAAAAATTGGTTGTATTGATAAATTTAATTTCATACATCAATTGAAAATTCTTCGTCAAACAACGACTAAATTTACCCATACATGCCAAATTTTAATTGTTGAATCGATGCAAAAAAAATTATTATATTTTTTTTACTTGATTACAAAATGATTTCATGTAATTTTTGTAACAAATATTTCATTACTTGGCGTACTTTTTTACTTTTTAAAAAAGTTTTTTTTCAAGATTTCATTGTACTAAACAGTTTTTAAGAAATTATTCACTTATGAAAACGAAACGAATTTCCCTCTTTATAACAGTATTTTCAGTATACAGTAAAAATTAATTAACCCCTAATAGTCACACTGGGTAAAATACACCCCAGCCCATTTTCAACCTCGGATTCCGGTCCGAAATTTTTCTTTTTCGACAATTTTTTTTAGTATAAAAATTAAAGGGAATCAAAATTAATCTACGTAGTCTTTTAAAAAAAGGTTAAAAATAGACTGCAGAATTTTTCAAAACTTTTTTTTGTAACTTTTGAGTGATTTTTCACTCATCAAACTGAATGGGACGAATTACACCCCATATGACTATTCCGTTATTATTTGGTTTTTTCTACCATCAGTAGGTACACAAAAAAAGTTAATAACCGAGTTCAAACAATTTTGTTAAAAATGTTTGTTTTGTTTTAATTAGTTAGTGAGTTCGGTTTCCTTTCGTACAGCTTCTAGCTTTAATCACGATATTCCCGTTCCATTCAGAACTGTCTATGCCATGGTTCATTCCAGCATTTTTCCTTTTTCCCTCTATTTCCCCCCCAATTGCACATGTTTGCACATGGGCACGGGAAAACTGCAGAAAACCCGTGCCGATACATTCGGTGACGTCCTTTCTGGATTTTCCGAAGTTATCAAACCTCGAAAGACCCAGAAAAAACCACCTCCCGCTCAGCGCTGGCCCGTTAGCCGATGAAAGTTAAGCGGTCACCCATCCAAGTATTGGCCGCGCCCAATGGCAGCTTAACTTGTGGGACCGCCGAAACTCCACATCGACCACGGGCCTACGACTGTCGGTTTGTTTTTTAATTATTTAAACATTAAATACTATGAAAATTGTTGATTTAACATTTTAAACGTATTGAGTATCATTCTAAATATCACAATAAAAAAATTTCAACTTTCTAACAGAAATACAAAGACTAACTTTTAACCAAAGAAAAGTGCGTCACTTTCGTCAGGGATTGTATCTCCAATCCAACCTTAATTTTTCTGGCAAAAATGTATACAGGCATCTCTTTTTACCTTTCTGAAGCTATAGTAATATGAGCGGCGAAAAAAATAGTAATTTTTTAAAATCAGGCGAATGTACACATATCGATATTTTATAAAAAATTGAATACATTTTTCGAAAATTTTTTAAATAAATTTTTAATAAGCAAAGTACAAATTGGAATGTTCAACTTTTAACATTTAATTTATAATACTTATGAATTTTTATTCACAGGTTCGTCTTATACAAAATTCCAAAAATTCGAGAATCCAGCAATCCACTTGTACGATCGGGAATTGCGTACCTCTACATGACCAATAAAACTATTGGTGACGGATGGAAATTATCAACCAAAGATATTACTCAAAAAAATTCTATTACCGGAAATACTTTGGCGCCACTTTACAATGATGTAAGAAAAATCTTCACAAAAATGTTAATATTGTTTATCTTATTTTTTGCTACAATTAAAATAAATTGTGTAAGTAGAAATAAAATTTATGAAATTGAATTTTTACAAATAAAAAATTAGTAGCTTGTAAAAAACCATATGGTTAATACAATAAAAGAATTACTATAAATAAAAAGTCATAATTACTGATGAATAAAAAAAAATTATTTCAGAAAATTGCGTCGAATCTGATGTGGCTCATGTTCAACGATCAACCACCTAATGGGCGTCCAAGCGGAAGTAACGGTCACACGAAAGGCGTAGTGATAACTAATCCGGAAATGGGAGTCTGGCTGATACACAGCGTTCCGAGGTTTCCCGCGGTGCCGAATACCGGCGAGTCCAAGCGGCGAAGTGAACGAATATCGAAGAATGATGCCGAGCAGGAAAACTACTTACCCGAAGGGGATTACGTTTACCCTGATACGGGAAAACAAAACGGACAGAGTTTTCTCTGCCTGTCGGTAAACGCCAGTCAGATCGACGACATTTCTCAGCAACTGATATACAACGAAATAATCGTTTATCGTAAAAACTTACCGGATGCGTTTACCAAAAATTTTCCAAGCTTCGTCAACGCTGCGAATCAGAAGAAAATTAAAAAAGCGCCGTACACTAGAAAAGTTACGATCACGACGCTCCAGGGAACGGAATTTGTTTCTTTTGCGAAAAGTGCTAAATGGCAGCACGGTAAAATTAATGATTTTTTATTTTTATTTTTATACATTGGTATTTTTTGAAAATATTTTTTAATTTTTCGATTTATATTATATATTCAGATGTATACGATGATTTCGTCGCTCCACAATTGAATTCGGATTTACTGGTCGAAAGTTGGTTGAACGGACGTGGAAAACTGCCAACAGAGTGCAATGGGTCGAGCGTATACAATGTCAGGTCTGTCAAACTCGATCCTGCCAACGTTGTATTTCCAAGTACTCATGATCACTCAAAATGGGCTGTTTCTTCGACGAAAGGGAAGAATGGTAATTGGGTCTGCATAGGAGACATAAATAGGGCTGTAAGTTAATTTCTGCGAATTATTTATAAATTTATGTATATTCGTATGGGCCTTAAGGATGAACCGGAGATATAATTTCTGACAAAAGTAATTCTTCATAATGAATTTTTAAAATTTAGTGTTCGTTTTTTTGTTAGAAAGTTTTGAAATTTTGTATTATGTTATTTACAATGATACTCGATAGTTTGCTAATGTTTTATTAACAATTTTCATATTATCTATTGTTTAAATAATTAAAAACATTTTTTTGTACTGATAGTAGAAAAAAAATATCAACAAAACCTTATCGTTATCAATTTTTACGTACTTTAGAGAGGGAAATTCGTTTTATTCTCACATAAGTGAATAATTTCTTAAAAACTGTTTAGTGCTGGTTGATTTTATTTTAAGAAGAGTGCAAATATTGAGTCAATTCTCATATTGTTTGGTAATTCTCATAATATATAATCGATAAAAAAGTTAATTGATAACATTTTATACGCGTGTACTGAAAGATGGAAAAAATTATCACCCAAACCTTATCGTTTTAATCAATTTTTACGTACTCTGTTTAGAGAGGAAAATTCGTTTTGATGTCATAAATAGATAATTTCTCAAAAACTGTTTAGTGCTAGTTGATAAAAATTGGCAGAAAGATTCTGTAATATTTAAACATGTTGAGAAAAAATTGACAAGTAACTGCTACCGTTTCTTCGATATTCATAACTTATTACGATTTCGAATACGTATAACATTCAATTTGTTATAACCTTTAAACGATTTAGTGAATTGAATTGAAATTTGCACACATGCATTAGAATTCTATCATTAGTGACTGATCAAATTTTCAAAGTTTTGCCACCATTTCGAATTATCTCCAGTATATCCTTAAACCAAATAGCGCTCACAGCCCACTCGTCGTTTATCTAATTTGAGTTTTTAGTGCTCAAAGTCAATGGTGAGCTTCATCCTGACGGTGTAAAGCCTATTCGGCGATCAGTATAAAATTTGAGCACACAAAACCAAAATTAGTTCGCGTGCAAATGGGTTGTAAGCCCTTTGACCGTGACGTATGACATAAAAGGTCATACATTTTTTTAAATTTTTTTACAGGATACTCAGTTCACGAGGGGAGGCGGCACAGTTTGTCTGAAATCACTCAAATTGTGGAATTCCTACAAGAATTCGATAAATGAAATCGAACCCTGTCCCAAAGTATCTGGAATTTTCGGAAAATTTAAAAATTGGGTCAAATCGACATTTGGATGAATGTCATTTGTGTGATTTGAATTATTAGCTCGCACAAACGCCAGTGTCGCTAGTGCTGCGAAGATCCCTCAAACCTCAAACTCGCAGTTGGCGAACGTGCTTTTAACCACAATGTTTATCTTTTATAACGAAAATAAGATTTGCGAAAAAGTCAAAAACTGACTTTTATTTTATGTAAAATAAAAAATAATTTTGAATTTTTGTCACTGACTTGGATAAACGTTTATTTTTTATGAAAAAAAATAAAGGTATCGATTTTGTTACGACTCCAACGATATGTAAACAGTGAAAAAAGTTGCATCGTTTTTACAGAAATTACGAGGATGAAAAATTTCGAAAATTTTGACACTTTATGCAGGATTTGCTTGAAAGAAGAAGGTCCAATGATCTCAATATTTACGAGCGAATGTGAGGAGAATAATTGTCAATCCACGATAGCCACGAGAATAACCTCAATTACTCCAATTCAGGTAAGTCAGATCTCTTTTGCTGAAAAATAATAATTTGATTTTTTGCAAGTATCAAAAAATGAGAAATCTCTTTTCACTAATTTTTTCCTGAAATTTTTTTAAATCGTAGCAGAATATAATTCGTAAACGAGTATCGTCAATTGAAATGTGATTTTGTGTTTTTGTAATATCGCAGATGAGTCCAGACGATGGACTGCCAATATCGATCTGCCAAATGTGTCACGAACAAGTAAACAAATTCTACGACTTTAGACTCTTGGTCGAAACCTCAGATCAAACCTTGAGATCACATTTGAATGGAATGAAGCGGAGCGACGAAGTATGCATCGACAATATTGAAAATGCCAAAGATACGAGTTATCGTGGAGTTCCTATTATAGATAGTAAAACAGAAGATGACCCAAAAGAATTGTATGCTGTAAATACTATAATTATTCCTTTCCAGACTGGAACAGAGGTATTAACTTTAAAAAACTTTATGCATGAAAATATATGAAAAATCATTAACAAGCCTTCTTTGATATGACCTACATACGTGTACCAAATTTCAAGAGGGTTTACCACGTAGATTTTGAGATATTTATTGTTGAAAATCGCAATTTTTAGTTCTCTCTCATAAGAGCCCATGTTAAATTGCGATTTTCAATCCTTAATATCTTGAATTCTAGATGGTGAAACGTCTTGAAACTTTGCATGTCTGTTTTTAGTATTTCGAAGAAGGTTCCTTTAGTTTTTGAAAAGAATTGTAAGATTAATTTTTTATACGTACGTAGCATTGCTCTTGAACCAATTTGCAACAACTTTCCCTAATAAACATAAGTTCAAAAACCGCATGCTACAGAGATAAACTATGACAAAATTCATTGATTTGGGGACATCTATAGAACTACCCTAAGGTAGTTCTGTCGATCCAGTCAAATCCAAAAACTCGTTCTTAGCTTATCTTTGTAGCGTGTGAATTTTGAGTTTATACGCAAAAATCAAGATCATCTAAGATGACCTTCTACATACGTAAGAAAATCATGAAAAATAAAATCTTACAATTTTTTCAAAAAACTGAAAGAAAATTCTTTCAAGTACTAGAAAGAGCCTTGTAAAATTTCAAGACGTTTCACCATCTAGGAGTCAAGATATTTAGGATTGAATAGCAATATGTAAAACGTGCTCTTATGGGAGAGGACTGAAAATCATGATTTTTAACAATTAATATCTCGATTCTACGTGGTGAAACCTTTCAAAATTTGGTACACTTATGCAGGTCATATCAACGAAGGTTTGTGCAAAATTTGAACAAAATCCTAAGAAAACAAAAGAATGACAGAACTACCTTAATATACAAATAACAGTATAAAAAATGTTTCCTTATAATTTTAGGTATGGAAAATGTCTGATACGATAGAACCAAGGAAACAAAAGGAAAGTAAAACTGTTGAAAAGGAAGTTCATATTTCTTCAGAGTGTGATATACTGGAAGTCATCGAATCCGAGGAAAATACGATCCTCGAAGAGAGAAGCGAATCTGAAAAATTGGAACCCGTAGCACTGATAAAAAATACATACGACAGTAAATCTGTTATTTTTACATCTAAAAATGAAGATTCTGGCAAACTTCTGGGAAATCCTGAGCAATTGTCTTGGATCACAATGGCCGAAAAAAACCTTGCCGAGGCTTCAAACAAATACAGTTGCGAATTGTGTCTGAAATCATTCAAAACTCTGAGAAAACTCAAGAGTCACGTGAAAGAACATTTTCTAAGTGGAAAGAAGAGAATTGAGATTAACGAGATGAAAAAAAATAAATTCAAGATAAAACGGATATCCATCGAGGATACGGAAACGCTCGATTGCTCCGCCGAGGAAAATTCGTCGATTTACCGAACCCGAAGTCGAGCGTCACGCTCGAGTGACGAGTTCGTTCGGTCGAAACGAAAAACGGAAAAGCTCAACGAAGCGGAAGAATCAACAAAGAACGTCAACAAAAGGAGTAAAAATTGCAAAGACTGCCGTGGCGAAGCGAGAGGATCGAAATCGCATCGAGATCAAGTTATTGACGACGATTCATCGTTGACTTGTCTAAAATGCAACAAACACTTTCGCACGGCTCAGTCGTACAATACACACAGCAAGAGACACACCCTCGGCAGCCGTTTCCATTGCACCGAGTGCGACAAGAGTTATTACACGAATGCCGAACTGACAAGGCACGCACAGCTGCACACGGGCACGCGCAGGTACCCCTGTCACCTGTGCGAAACGTCATTCTGCTCGAAGCCGGAGTTGAACCGACACACGAAGTACCATAAAGGCGAGAAAAAGTTTCAGTGCGAGATCTGCCTGAAAAGTTATTACGAGTCGGGACATCTGAAAGTCCACCAGAGAGTTCACACGGGAGAAAAACCTTTTTCTTGCAACATCTGTGATAAAGCTTTCATAACGAAGTCGAAGCTGATCAGACATTGCAAGATTCACGAGAAAAATCGAATTACCTGAAGCCAAATGCAAATATATTCATGAGCTTGTTTTTTTGAGAATAATAAAGAAAACATTTATTACTTTCCACGTGGAAAACTTTGTGATATTTTTGTGTGCAGTTACATTTGTCGCTTTTATCGATCGAGTCGAGGGAAAAGCTCGCGAAATTAACGAAAGATAGCGGTCTAAGCAAATGAGTCGAGATACAAACAGTTTGCGGACGGAATGCTTGTAAAACTCGCTGCGAAGAAATGACGGGCAATTACAAAGTGTAGCAAGAGTGTACTATTGTAAAGTTTTTGAGTTTCGGCTGCAGCGAAACATTCGAGTAACGCTACGCTCGGGACGCGACTTGGAATGTTCGTAAATCTTTTAATGCCGGTAAGGTTTTTATGCCTCTAAGTGCGCAGTTGCGTCGTTCTGCGAAGCATCGTCCTGTTTACACGTATTGCTTCAAACTTCGTTCGGCGATTGGGTCGCGATAAAAGAGGACGAATCTCGTTTCTCGCGAATTGAAACGTCAGAATAATATTCGTAAAAATAACGCCCCGAGTAAAGTTTAAATTGCTTCGAGAAGAAAATAAAGCGCTAATATCCGGATCGGTCACGGAGAACGCGAGAAAATTTTCAATTCGAGTTATTCAGTTTGTGTCAAAATTTTATCGCACCGAGATGGAAACTAAAAACTTTTTCCATCGAGCGGGAGAAATCTTTCGTTAAAAAATAATAGAAGAGACACGCCTAATTACACGCGAAATCCGAGTACATTTCATCCAACTTCGAATATACGATAAAGCGTGAAAATTGATGAACGAAAAAAAAACGACAAATTTTTCCAACCGTCGCTTTCCTCCCGGTTTCTTTCAATCTGTAGAGATTTCGCGGATTAAAAACTTTTTAACGCGCAATCATTAAAGTTATAAATAGTAAAAAAAACTACGATACTTCGGGAGAAACTCGAATATCAAGTTGGCGGTTAATTAAAAGCGTGGGTAACGAAAGGGAGAAAATCTGGCTTTCATTATCTCATGATGATGAGGCATTCGAGGTTAAACCCTTCGAGGCACAAACCCTTCGAGAACTTGAATGTTCATTCTGCGACTGTACGACCCTTAATGACACGTGTATAATGAAAGAGATAATTACAGGCTGGAGATGACTCGATTTCGAGGGGGATGAATAATTCGATTGAAACCGTGAGTCGGCAAAAAGTGGGGGGGGGGGGTTGGAAAGGAAAAGACTGGCGGTGGGCCCGAAAAGTTTTATTCGTTAGACCGAAAGGGGTGACGAAAAGATTGGAAGATGGGAATGATGCGAAAAGCGCACATGCACGGGCGTACAAGACGCGAAAGGTTTCCTCCAACATCGATCGTGTTCGCATTCTGCCTCGAACTCACCTCTCTCTCTCTCACGTTTTTTTCCATCCCCGGAACCTTTTTGAAGCAGAAGAGCCACGTTGGCGCACTCTGGCGGATTTCCTTTGTCTCTGGCAGTGTGCCAGCATGCACTGATGTAATTAACACCCGGTCCGGAGCTCTCGGATACGTACTCTAGTTTCAGTCTCAAAGAGAAATAGACTCGGAGAGCGCGGGTTGGGCAAGAGAAAGATGAGGGAACGGGGCCAAAGAGAATAAGAGAGGATCGCAGACATCTTGCGAAAGCGAATGCGAATGGGGGAGTCAAGACGAAGATGAAACGAGACTGAATATACGGGCTCCGGCCTTACACTTACGAGACTCCTATGCAGAGAGGAACTCTCGACTCTCGTCGCAAAGTCCGACGATCCTGTTATATTCAGCCACCGGGGCTATCTCTGCAAAGCTTCGTAAGGAACTCCACGCTCGATGAGAAATTACAAAGTGAGATGGAACGAGAACCGAGTCGGGATGGAAGCACAAAAGTTATCGCAAAGAATAAGGACATTTGAACGTTGGTTAATAGAGGGCACCTTGGGCGTTTTCATTCTTGATTCGCGCGATAGTGTGATGTAATTAAAAATGCCATTTACGTAGGCACAGATGCAAAGGGCTGAATTTTTATTTATACGTCTCCTAATGAAAAAAAAGGGTAATTATTGCGAAGTGGGGCTCCAGAGCCAGAGGTGAGGGGGAACATTTTTATTGCGAGTAAATGATAAAGGGGTACTAGATTAGTGATATTGGAGTGGGGAAAGATGATTTGCAATTAAAAATAACAATTTTCACCGTTGGTAAATTTATAGAAAATGACCCCACCCCCAGAGGGTGGGGGGGATTATAGTTTTTGACCTCTTGAAGACAATGCCGAAGAGAAATCGCGGCGGTCAACCCCCCCCCCCCCCCACACACACACACACAACTCACCCCAAATCCAACGGAATCCCAAAACCCATTTAAATTTCTCATTTAATGTAGGTTTATGACAGGGGGGGGGGGGGGGGCTTCAACTCTACGAGGGGGGAATAACAAAAGGCAAGGGGGATCTCCCCCTCATTTTTATAAGTATTAAATAAATGAGTTTTATTACTTTTAATGAGCTCGCCCGGTGCGGTATTACTATTTAGACCTTTCTTCAACGAATTGATGTGGTATGAATGTTCCCCCTCCCCTCTGGCTTTGGAGCCCCACTTCGCAATAATCGCCAAAAAAAAGGTGATGTTCAAGTGTCCTAAATAGTGCAAAAACGAACTTTGCTATTTAGAATCACGTTGTTCTCTTTCCATCAAAGAATAATGTGATTCTCTTGTTTTTTCGAAAATATCAAAAATCTCTGAGAAAATAGCAAATCCGTTTTGCATTTGTCGCTCTCGCACTCGTAGGGGTTAAACATCACCATATCGTAAACGGATATACATTTTTTTTTCAAAATAACCGATAAAAAATATCACCTTTTGTTGGACGAGTTATAAATAGGGTTGCCAGATTTGGGCTATTTTTCTATGTAAAAGGTATGAAAAATAGCCCAAAACTGGCAACCCTAGTTATAAATCGCACGTACATCCGTTTTTTTTCAATTTTTTCAAATTCAATCGAGATTATCTGACGTTCACCGAACGCGGATAAAATTTTGGCCCTAACGCTTCGAAGTTCGTTTTTTATACGCGAAAAAAAAACATTCGTACAGCGATCGAGAGGTGAATTGAAAAAAATCTCGTTATTCAAAAAGTCAAGTGTCCGTCGGTTTTTAATTTTTTGTTTCGACGTCGAAATAAAATAAAAGCACGGTGAAAAATAAATCAAATTGACGTAAGAAAAAAATCCGTCGAAATGGTGCGGTTTCGTATGAAAAAGAGAGAAAATGGCGATAAATTTGAGAAATACAACGTTCGGAACGGCTGTCTAGCGTTGATAAAAATTAATTTCGCAGCTCCAATCCTCCTGCGAGGGATTTCACGTGTATATAAGCATACTTACACACGAGGGTACACGCTATATCTATTTTTTCTCTCGATATCCGTGTGTTCAACGATTTATGGTCTTTTACAATTCCCGAGAGTAACGTTCAAAAATTGTCCAATATATACGTATACAATAGAGAGGAAAAGAGAGAGAGAGAGAAGGAGAGAAAAAAAACAAAAAAAAGGAGGGGAGAGCGAAAGGGATAAAATTCTCTTCTGGCAGTGAAGGAGAGAGCGGGATATTTTATGGCTGGGAGTAACATCAATGAAAATCAACAAATAACCTCGAAAAAAAGTGCACCCAGAGACTCTTACCTTTTTTTTTTCAATTTTATTACTAATTTAATTAATTATTTCCAATGTATCTCCTTCCATCACGTCTTCTCCTCCTTTTTTATTTCGTTGTGTGGGTTTTACTGTCGGCTTCGTTATCTTTTTCTTTTTTAAATATTTTTTTGTTTTTTCAAAAAAAAATTGCGTAACCTGTTGCCGAAAAATTGTAGGATTACAAATGAATATAAATCGTCTTAGTCCGATCGAGCACTTTCGATCTCGAAAAATTCTCGTACTTCAATGTCCTTCGGATACTTCATTCCTTTTCCATCTTGTCGTTGTCGTCATCGGAAACACGATATGTATGCCAACGGATTATTAATTTTATATACATATATATACTCGTATATATACGTATATACATAATCACTACAATACCATTAATTTTTACTTTTTATACATATTTGTACGCGATAATAATCATAATAATAATACAATCATAATAATAATAATAACAACGAGAATAATAACAAGTATCAAAACTCATTGAAATTGGTCACGTGATATCTTCACGACTTTTTTTTCAATTTTTTTTGTTCCTTTCGCTCGTTTCTTAGATTTTGCCCATAATATACGTTTATCGATCTTATCGATGTAAAAATGGACGTGCTGTGGGATTTTCCCGTTTTTCGTACGTAAAGTAGTTTAGATCTTTTTCGATTTATTCATTTTTGTTTTTTTTAGAGAGAAAACAGTTTTTTTATCAAGGTTTTTTTTCCTCGTTTTCCGATTTTACGGACAACCTTTCGCGAACGTGTTGCAGATTCGCGAGGCGCTTTTCTTCTTTGAGATATGTTGCGAACTTGAAAAAGGAAGAGGGATGAAAGGAAAAAGGTCTGTCACCGGGGAGCGGGAATTTCGATTCGTCGCGTCAAGGGAAAACTGGGATGCTCAACTCGTTCCGGACCGTACGGTCCACGCGACTAATTAACCCGATTATGTATCCTTGACAAGTAATCGATATTCTTGATAGACTTCAGTCTCGTTGCAAACGAGGCGTCGGTGTGAGCATGTAAAGAGAAAAAAAAATCGCCACTCAAAGAATTTCTCGCGAAGGTTAAACCCTCGCAGTTTACTCTTATTGGTAATGCGAAAAACGATTTTACAAAATTAAAAATATTTTAAAATAAATAAATAACAAATTTTGGCGATTTCTTTTTCAGTGTCAAAAATTCGTTTAGCGAAATTTTTTCGACGGCTTTTTCCTTCATTTTTTGCTCTTTTAACAAGAGGAACGATCTCTCTGGAATCGAGGGTGAAACGAGGAAAAATTCACTCCAATACGATCCATCATTCTGTCACAGCTGTTCTCGGTCTCTCTCGTCGTCGCTCTTAATTTTTCTCCATCTCGTTGCCTCGGAAAGGACAATTTGAGCCACGACGAGAGAGTGCGAAATAATTTTTTTTACGCGAAAAAGTACTGTCCAAATTTGCTAAAAAATAGCTGGAACGTTTATTTTTTTTTACGGTAAGGATTTTTTTTTCTGCCGAACCGAAGACAGCTGCGAGCAACAATAAAATTCACTCAGAACATTTATCAAGGTCGACGATATCTTTATCGTATTAAAGTGCAATTTTCGTCAATAATAATACTTGAGAAGACAGCACTAGTTCGATTTTTGTTCCTGATATTGTTTCGCTGAAAAAGCGTTTCTGGCAATATTTATATTTTTCTCTTCGTTACACCGTCGTTTCAGTCTGTACTCATTAAACAATAAAATTTAAAGAGCTTCCGGTCCCTTAAATTGCTAATATCTCCCTTACGTATTATTTCTAAAATATCCAAATTTCGATTACGAATAAAAAGATTTTCGTTTCCCACGAATAGAAAATGTAGTAAAAAAATGTCAAGTCTCATCTCGTTGAATTTTAATAAAATTTTAATAATAAACGAAGCTCTGAAAAAATAACAAGGAGAGTTGACAAAGCTGCGAAAAAATGGATGACTTTTGGGAGAAAGTAAAATAGCGTTCGAGATTGAAGAAGTCAGATGAGAGGAGGGATTGAACGTGGAGAGCGAAAGATAAAAAAGAAAGAATGAAAAGAGAGTTGATTCGTCTGCTCTTCTCGTTTTTTCCTTCTTTTTCGCACACCCGTGGAATGAAAGAGAATCCGCGAATCGAAAAGAATTCGCAAGGAACGCTAAAAGAATGGTGAAAAAAAGGCCGAAAAAAAGGACGAATTCGATGGACTCTGATTAATTTGAGCGAGAGTTTTCTGGCACCAAGATGGCTGACAATTTTCTCCTGTCTTCAAACAATCTCTCTCCTTTTTTCGCAATTGATGAGATTTTTATACGCGATTGGAAAAAATTAAACATCGTCCGTTAAATTTCGTTCTCACAAAAAAAAAATTGTATGATGAATTTTTTTTGTGATTAAAAATAGAAAAAATCGTGTAATTGATTCTCCGACTCTTTTCAAATATTGAAACGAATGTTTCGACTTTCTTTCAATTCATGAGAAACGAGAGTAAATGTTACAGCTGTAGCGTTAATTATCCTCATTCGTATTTAACGATTATTCGGGACGAATGACTTTTGGCCACAAACATCAATGCGTCGATGATAAATGTACAGTCAATGTTAAACGAGAAACATTCAGCGAGATTGAAATCCTGTTTGCCTCTCCACTTGTCAACGCTGTGATTCTTTTTACCTTCTTTTTTTTCTCCGGCCTTATTTTTCTTTCTACAAAATTTATGACTAATGTAAACTCCGTAACACGTAGTTCGATCGACAGTTCGTTTTCCTTCTCCACTTCCCGTTTCTCCGGGCCAGGAAAATGATTTCTTTCCCGGCAGGAATTTATAATACAATTGATCGATGCAAAACGTTCTCCTCTTCGTTTTGTTCCATTTTCCAAGCTCTGCAATCTCCAATCTTGATGAAGAATGGTTTTTTTTTCTCTTCTCTTTTTACTTTCTTCTTCGGCTTCTTTCCTCGCTTACGAGGGAAAGGTCGAATTATTCCTGGACTAGCAGTCGTCCTGCGTCGAGGAGGAGTGCAGAAGCGCCGCCACCCGCTCCGAGAACTCTCCCGAAGCCGATCCACTGCACTGAAACATAAATTAAAGGGATATTAAGATTCTTACGAGGTAGGCTTATGAAACTTTAAAAATTTTTTTAACCTTTGTTCGATCATAAAAACGTGTGAGTACTAAATTTTCAAGGTCTGTGAACACTATTCGAGGTTCTGGTTATTGTATAGGAGTTTTATTTGCACACCCATTATGGGTTTTTACAAAATGTCACAAGTATTATACATTAAGGTGATGTTCAAGTGTCCTATATCGAGCAAAATCGAACTTTGCTATTTTCTCTAAAAATAAACATTTTTCGAAGAAAAAAAATAATCACGTTGTATATAGTCTTTCCATCAAAGAATAATGTGATTCTCGTGTTTTTTCGAAAATACCAAAAATCTCTGAAAAAATAATAAATCCGTTTTGCATCTGTCCCTCTCGCACTCATAGGGGTTAAACCTTAAATCTTAAATTCTACTAAAACTGCTCTCACTTATTCTATCGGGTTTTGATGTTCTTTTATAAGTCTTTCGATCTCTGAATATTTACATATTTTCGTAATTATGTCACCTTGTAAGATTGTAATAATTTTTTCACTGACATTATTTTTGTCTCATTTATTGCTTTGAGGGAGTCCTCTTTAGTTTTACTTTCAATCATTTTTTCTGCCTTGTCACTTGTTAACAAATGTTCCAATGTTTTGTTTTCCCGCCAGCATATCCTGCATCTTCAGTCTTTTTTTTTTTTTCATTTCCTTCCAAAATTCCCACATCTTATTTTTGCCCACATTTCCTTATCGTACCCTTTTATACTTTCTGTCCCCAAATATGCCCATGGTTCTTGTTTATCTTTTATAATCTGTTTGTACAATTCGTTGTAAGTTGATGCTTGAATTCTCCTATTTTCTTCGTGTAAAATTTGATTCTTTAAATTTTCCAGACCCTCTTTAATTTTTTTACCAATTTCTTCTTCCTCCCTTTCCTCCCACAGTAAGTCAATTAAGAGCAATGGAAACCAAAAGTTACTAGATTCGGAAATAACATATTTACTAATTAATAAGTGAATTCTCATAAAAAATTGGACCAGAGCGCCGTTCTTTGGATCGAAAAGAATATATCACTGCTTTTTTGAGCTGAATTTTTCAATATTGAGGGAAAAATCCGTCGAGAAAAATTACAAGGGACCAGCGTGAGTGACAATGTAGTATCGGTCCGAGATTCTAGTTATAAATGTATCCGAGTTTTGATTACAGAATTTTTCGATTGCAATATTTTTCCAATATGCACCGTGAATCCACGGAAACCATCAACGAAGTTCCAAAACGTTATTTCATGCGAGTTTTTTGTAATTTCATTGAACGAATTATCGGAATTTGAAGATCGAAAAATGTTCTCGCTAGAACTCGGATAAATATCTCGGGTTGTGTCCACAGACCTCGAGAGTCCTTTACGTACCTATTCGTTGTTTGCATTTTCAATAATAAATATTTTAATTTTTCGGTTTCGATGGTAAGTAGCATTTTCAATTCAATTTTGCATAGTTCTTCATATAACATCAAAGAAGCTCTATCTCATTTTTTTTCAAAAAATATTAAAGAATATACACATTACAGACTTGTTTTAGAAACTCATTCAAAATATACGATTTGTTCATAATGTTCTACCATAATCGACGCCCTTAAATATTAATAACCGTGCTTAAGAAATTTTATTTTATAAATAAAATTCATAATTACAATTGTCGATTTTATTGATTGATTGTTTCATTTTCTCGTTACGGAAGTTTCACTTCTACAGCGTTTGGTTGCCACACACTAATATTTAACCCGTTAATATATGCACATTTTGTAGAGTTGACGATATTTTATGAACAAAACGAAACGCCGGTAAAGACGAGTTATGGACAGCATGTCGCAAATACCGCAACTTCGTATCCGACTTAATATTTGATACATTAATCGAATTAATGATTCTTTTATGTGAGGTGTCAGCGACACCTCTCACAGGCGCCATCTGATGCGTGATAATAATTTCTTTAATGTTTTACTCTTTTTATTACGTTAATAACATGAAGGATGTTCATATTATAAACACAAATTGTATTACGGAAACCAGACCTCTACCATCAAAATGTTTGTCATTATTCAAGGGAGAAAATACAACTGGACGAGTAAAAAAAATGGATGGAACTTAATTTTCAGCCCTTCGCTGTCGCACTTTCCTGGTGAAACATGTTAGTCACACATGGGTCAGATTAACCCTCCGTTCTCACACTGGGTCGAAATGACCAAGCTTTAACGTTTATTTGTTATTTTCTGGTGTACGACGTTTATGAAACGAGTACTAAAGAAATATTTTTTTCGTAATGGTCCATCTTATGCATGTGTGCTTTGAGAATTAGGAAAAAAATTACAAATTGTCGATATTATGATTTTTTTAAGTAAAAATGTTTTTAGCGCTTTTTTCTTTAAAAAAATAGTAGCTTTTTGTTATCATCTAATTTAAAGTATAACATTATTTGGTACAAATTAGAAAATATGTATGAACCAAACAGTTTGAGACAAGAAATATCGCTTTTGACTGTCGAGTGCGGTGAAATTTTCGGCAGAACCAGATCCCTGCTCAAAATGCTCAAAATTTGTCTACTCAACAATGCTAAAAAACAATATCCAATCTGTATAACAATATCGAGTAGACAAATTTTGAGCAGGGATCTGGTTCTGCCAAATTTTCGCGTGATCGTCAAAATCACTAACAATAAGTCGACTCACTGTCAAAATTCGTGCGAGAAGGAAAGAGGAGGCGACTTATGTGCACGATCGAATTTATCGATATAGAATTCGTAATCTGCTTCGAGATGCCACTCTGCAACATGACTATTCTCTGGTCTTGGGAAAATACTGAGGACTGTAGACCACGAATCATAAAAATTCAACAAGATAGAAACCGCGAAGAAGTCGATCGATCGAATTCGATCGTGCACATGATTCGGCTTCTGGTCACTGGATCTATATGTATATGCCTCGGACTAAAGGGATTATTATATACATTGTTTTGACTCTTGTATCCCGTCCATGCGTATTTTTCGAAAGGGAATGCCTCTTCGAATTCGAAGAGAGCACGGACGACTATGAAAGTTGATTAAAACTAATGCAGCGGTTTATTTTCGTATTAAATTTTGAATTTGATTGATATAACAGAAGAACAATTTATTGTGTAAATACAATTTTTAATATTTTGTTTTTTGAATCTGTTAGTTGAATCAGTTTTTTTATTTTTGACGTGTCTGTTATCGGTTGGAATCCTTGCTTATATATCGGTTTACAAATGAAATTGTGGATGTGTCTAACATAACTTATTTCCTAAAGTAGGAAAAATTGAATAGTAATTGGTGAAAAACTTGAGGGAGGAACTAGTTGAACAAAGTGAAATGGAAGGGTTTTCGGAAGGGTGTGAGTCGTTGATCGTAAAAAATCTGTTCCGGCTTACTGGGTCTTTACGCAACAAATCTATTTGGGATTTCTGGGTTTTTTCCATAGTAAAACTTTAGTATCATTGTGTTTCGGCAAAAAATAAGCGTTCGAACATTTTCGTAGATTTTATGATTATATTGCTAGGGTCTGAACATACATATTTACATATATTGTTTGTCGAAATAGTATTAAAACTTTATCGAATGTAGTGGTATTATCGAGACACCTGAATTTTGAATAATTTCCGATTATGAAATAAGCCGTAAGTACCGAAATCTTGTTTGACATTCGATTTTATTCTTCTGTTTTGTGACTTGGTCCTCCAGCGGAACTCGCTCTCTTCTGCTCTTATTCCTTCATATTTCGATTATTGTAAATCCTTTGCTAACTTCAAGTAAATTGGCTAACACTCGACGTGTTTTGTTATTTATTGAAAATTTATATATTCATCAAAGAGCCCTGTCAGCCAATGGACAATGGCTGCAGCAGGTAGAGAGAAAACATTCTTTGAAAAAAATAAATCCCGTCCCAAGTCACTTCCTTGTAGATGACGATGTCGATACACTTGCATCAGAATATTTAGTAGCGAATTCGCGAAAAGACAACTCCACTGTACACGATGATCCTGGGGGTGGGACGTCCACGAGGATACTCAGGAACGAAAAAAATACATATTGCATGTCCTCAGAGTGTCATAACGAAAGAATAATCCTGAAAGCCCGAAAGAAGTAGACGATAAGAATAAATAACTAGAAAGAGTAACGAAACGAACGGTCCAAATATCATTTTCTGTTTTCGTTGTGTAAGCTCTCTCGAGCTCCGAACGCTTATGAAAGTCAATTGAGCCAATATGTACGAGAGTCATTCTCGAATTAGCGACCCGAGAATCGTTTGCGATCTGTTAAATCCGACACTTAGATATTTTTGAGAAATAACGCGCTCTCCCTTCCGGAAGAAGAAAATAAAATAAACGGTAACAGTGGACTTGATAAATGCGGTGAAAAACGGGAGAAAAAAAGAGTACAAGGAATTGTAAAAAAAATCTTGAATTGCATTTTTAATTGGAACAACGGAGAAAGAGACTTTGCAAAATTAATCCCCTCCCTCCCGTTTTCACTCTTTCCTTCTCGCTCGCCTTTCATCGTTCTTCCTGCTCGCCTCTCTCTCTCTCTCACTCATTTTTTTCCACGGTGCTTTCCATCATCAACCGTCTGGCCTTTCTTTTTGTTTCGAGTACGTACGTGAATATAATTTTCGAGTCGGGAGGGTCCCTGGCGCAGAAGAGAGAACGTTTCGCCACTTTAGCGCCCTCTCACCTCGAAACTAATTCTATGTGTGGAACGAGCTGCAACTCGTCATGCACTTATTCATTTTGCCATTCCTTTAATCCCTGATATTTTTAAAGCACGAGACTTTGCCGTGTTTCGCCCTTTTCTCTCACGAAATATTCTCCTCGCTTCCGCACCGTTCGTTTGATTAAAAATGCATTTTAATATAGAAATTATATCAAAACGAAAAGTGCATGCAATTTCGATTGTCCGCCGAGAACACCGTAAAATTGGGTTTCTAAAAAACACGCTCTCACCCCTTTCAACTTTTTTTCCCGAATCACGCAGTCGTGATAACGCGCAATTATTATTACGGTGAAATAATAAATTTCGCTCATAAACTTCGTTGCCGTAAAAATTCGAGGATTTTTCTCCAGGGGAAAAATGCAGGATCGTGAAGACTTTTACTTCCGTAATCAGAAGAAAATTTTCCTTCCCCAACACTAACACTCGGGTGAATGAATTTGGGCAAGCCCGGACTCATATTTGCACACAAGCGCGCCGGAATACATTTAAAATGTAAGTCAGCGGTAACACGTACGAGGATAAGCTCGGAAGGGCCAGGAGAAAGCTTCTGTATGTTCTTACGAAGCGTGTCTACATATATACATATACTGAAGGATCGAAATAGAGAGAGAGAGAGAGACGAAAGTTCAGGGGGGAGAAAAAAGAAGAGACGGGAGCAGCAAGCCGACAAATGCATTATTCAACACGGATCGTCTCAAAGCTCGAGCATGAGGAATACGAGCAGCCGGCTTCTCGTGTGCTTTCCACCGAAGAGCTTGACTGTATAGCCACGAAGACACCGAAAACGAAGCGAGAACAAGCGACCTGCGGGAAAAAAAGAGAAAGAAGGAGAGAGAATTACTCAAACAAGGGGGAAGAATATACCGAAAAATAGAAGAGAGAAAAGAACAATTTTCCCGAAACAAGGGCGAATAGGAGCGAAATATCGAAAAAAGGAGAAAAAAAGATAAAACCTACCAAAACGAGAGTAACAGAGATGAGAAAGAATATAAGAGATTTCACGTAAAATAAAAGCGGTCTCACCTACCGTAAGCCTCGTGGTTAGTCCAAGAGCAATTTCGACTTGTGCTCTTCTCCCTCGTACTTTGTTTGGTGTACGATGTGGCCAAGTCGCCTCGTTCTTCTCCGGAAGAAAGGAAGGAGACGCTATTTCCGAAAGAAGAGTAACGGAGACTTTCGTAAACTTTCGATGCTTCGTTCTTTCGGAAGAAGAATGAGGGGGGAGAGGAAAGAAGAAAAAGAAGAAGAAGAGGGATGAGTGGAAGAAGAATGAAGGGAAGAATCGCCCTCGTTCCACTCTCGTCCTCCTTCTACTTTCTTGGACGATAACCGCCTTGTACGCTCGAGCGTTTTACCGCCCTGTGAACATCGAGTGTCCAGTAAAAAGAGAGAAGAAAAAACGTAGAATACGAATGGAGCGGTCACGGAAAGAAATACACTGGGGACTTTTGATTGCCGCAACTTTTTTCGCCCGGGGGAGAAAAGAAATTCGCTGAATACACGTGAGATGTGCGCTTTTCTTTTTCCCTTCTCTCTGGAAAATTGAGACATGTTCTTCGGGGTTTCTCCGTGCGCAGCGAAGAAATACTTTACACCCGCGACTTTTTCCACTGGAAGTTTCTTCTTCGGTTGCTCCACGAAACACACAGGAAAAAAGGAAATTCCAGTGTCCAACAATAAATCGCTGAGATCATCTTAGATTTAGGATTCAACAACTAGCGAAACGGATCTTAAATCTCTTGTTTCACGGACAGAGCTTTTCGCTACACGAGCCAGCTGTTTTTTTTCCCCTCTCAATTTAGCATTTTACCGGCATAAGTTTTCGCTCCGGCACGTTCCGGGGAATCCCGGCGAATGATCAGTATGCGCGGCGAATCTGCCCAATAGAGTCATTCGCGTCCTTCTCCCCTTTTCGACTGTTTCCACGAGCGAGAAACTTCATCGTGGACTTTGGAAACGGATGAGGGATGGGAAGTTCGCGCCCGTCGCGAATTCGGGACCGTATATAGAGACGGCGCGTAAAGGACTCGCGACCGGAACTCCATCCCGGCGTCTATCTTCTCGATCGACTCGCAGTCACGTCCCATTCGCGGATATATCTACGCGTACGCGGCTCCCTGGCACTCGTCTTCGGATAATCAGAATGATAAAAGATGAAGTTCGTCATCGAAATTCAAGACGCAGACGGGGTGAGAAAAAAATATCGCTATTTTATCGTGTACGTAAGCCCTCGCTGTGAGATAAGCAAATATCGTTCCTGTTTTCCTGGTTATATATCAAGAATCAATATATAGGGGAGGAAAATGAATAAAATAAGAAAATTGAACAAAACGGGCACCTCATTAGTATTCGCGATCTCGTTAGCTCTCGTTCGCTTAAAAAAAGAATGAATTACTTTTTTTTTATCCTGATAATTATTCGTTAATTAGAAATTTATTGCAGTTTCACGATCGCTGGTAATTTGAGATTTCTTTCTTCGTAGCTGTAAATATTGCCCGAGCTGACCATTAATTTGTCGAGGGTACACATAATTCTTTGTTCCATATGTATAAGCGTAGAGTTGGAGTTACGATAAACACGGAAATACAATTTTGTGCATTTGCCGAGTTTCCGTCCGTTATTAATGGTCTACGCCGGCGTGAGCCAGCGAACGACGCCATGGTCATTTCCTTATCAGACACGAGTTTCGGAGCACACGCTCTCTGTGTACGTAATCTTCTTAAATCCGTTAAGAATGTTTTTCATCGTTGAAACAATGAAAATTTTCGACGCCCGCGTCCGCGGGTAACGAAAATTTAGCGCTCTCATAAAATCGCGATTTCTCATCGAGAATTGATCGCGAGCGGATCTGAAAATTAAAACGAGAACCGCGGCAGCGAAAAAATGACATAACCACGCGCTCAATCATTTTTCCACCCTCTTATCTGAAAATAAAACCCTTCAAAATTATTCGGTTCGACGTTATCCGACCCTTTTCCGATTTTGTTTTTCACCGCGAGATTTCATAAAAACACTATTTTCTCATCGTTTTCAAAAAATGGAAAAATTCAGAATTCATAAAATCGTTTCGAAAAACGAAAATTTGAAAAAAAAAATTGCAAAAATAAATATAACAATTTCAGCTATCTTGATGGAATTTATGAAAATATTTTTATCACCATAATATTCATTTTTTTCCAAATCTCCCGACAGATCGCCGATTCGGGCAGGAAATAACATTTTCAAAATTCGAAATAAATGAGAGACTGTACACACAAATAAATAACAATCGAATAAGAGTTCTTTGTGACTGGCAAGTGGTTGATGTCGCGTGACTAGCGAACTCGCTGTTTTTTTTAAGCTCTTTGCTCTCCCGAGGATCCCGCCAGCTGCGTGAGTCGCACGAATATCTGCGACAATAAAACGTCACGTGCGCTGGGTATACGTAATTCGTCAAATTTATACGTCTGCTGGTCGAAATTGAATTTTTTTTTATTATGACAAGTTATGCATGGGGGAAGAAAAAACAATGGTCAAGCTTCCGTTTAATGTCCATTTTACGACTCGCCGACGATAACAACTGCGATTGTGAAACTCAAAGAAAAAAAAAAAGAAAAACGCTAGAGCTTACCGCGAGCAGAAAAAAGGACGACGATGGGAGAGGAACAAAAAAATTGGAGATGGAAAACCATAGTTCGCGACGGTTCGGCGCAATACGTCGTAGAAAAATCTCGTTTCGTTTCGAGTCTAAAATAATAAATAAAGAGAGAGATACGAAGAAGAAACGACACCATAAAATTCTGCAGAGAGAGATGAGAGGAAAGGGGAGAGGAAAGAGGCAGAGCCGGCTTCCCAGCTAGCAACATCCGTTTCCGGCCTCGCGGCGAGCCCGATGGCGCCATCTAGGAGCTTGAAACGGAATTTCTGTACAGGACGTCACAGAACTCAACATCAAGAAAAATAGATTTCGAGGGACATTTTATTTATTTAAATAGTACAGAGGACTCTTCTGAACACTGTAGAGTCACGTGACGTTCGTTCGATAAAGATAAGTCGTTCCGAATTCTTCAGGCTCGTCTCGATTCGAGAAACTCCCAAATCATCCTCGACTTAGAATTGTCTACTGAATTCTTTATTTCCTAATGTAAACTTTGTCCATGGAACGCTCTGTAGAACTTGGTCGACTTTAACCTCTCTTCTGCCGCAACTTGGCTTCTGTACTATTTATTCTTTACATATTTGGCACGCTACGCTTTTCCGAGAAATCTCTCGTCGAGGAAAGGTCTCGCGTGTGCGCGTCCATGTAAAAGAGAGAAAGGAAGAAGGCTATACGAAATTGAAAACGGGCGATAGCCCGCACCGAGAAAAAGAGGAAGCGCTCCTCTCGCCGGCGATAACGCTGTACACACAGCCGGCAGATATCGGAAGCAAAAAAGGAGGATGGAAAAATATAGGTTTTCGAATGTTCGATTTTCCTCTTGTACAACGCTCTGTCTCATGTATTATTCAATAGCGAGCAGACTCCTTTCCGAGCTGCCTGACGCGCCCGAACTCGACGACCGGTAGATACGAAAGAATTTGGAAATCAAACGTTATTCCAATAGATACCTAAGTGCATACACAGATCAGATTATGCCAATCCATCAATTTCTTTTCTCAAAGTAGGAAAAACTCGTCTCTCGCCTAATTATCATTTATGCATGCACAAGTATAAAAAGCTTTTTCGTATGTACGTGGTATGTATTATATATTTGTTTAAGGAGGTATTGAAGGTACAATCCTTGACCAAAGTATGCTTAGAACGGAAAATTTACGAGTTTCTGATTTTGTAGTCTTTTAAATGGGTTTTGAATTTTTTGTGTACTATCTACAATGTCAATTAACAACTTCAGATTATTAATCAAACAATTTTAACGATCAACATTGTTTAAACAATTAATATTGAAAAATTAAGTGAAATGCTTTCAAATTTTGTAATTACCATAAAGAACTTACATGAAACATGTAAAAAAGTTTTACGGAGATGGTACCATTTTTAGTTTATTTTTTAGAACACCTGTATGAATTTCCCATAAAACGCAATGTTACATTTTGCAAGGTTTAAAAGTTTATAACTTTAAAACGATCAAGTGAATCATTCTCAAATTTGACACAAGGACGTTTGAGATATTTTCGACCAAGTGTACAAAATTTAAGCTTTTTTTTACCATTTTAAAAACACCTCGAATTCCTCCCTAATATAGATTTCCGAATGGAATTCATTTCGTTAGTTTCACTTCGCGAATATTGGAATTCATGAAACAAAGTGGGTATTGTTTGCAGGTGACAACGAGAGAGCGTTGAGAGACAGGATGCGACAAATATTCAAGACACTCATCGATTCGCCGTTGCGCACTTTTATTTTACCAAGGAAAAAAGAAAAACGGTCGTGTCACGCCAAAACAATCAACTATACACTCGTTCTTCTTGACGTTTGCCTATCTTTTCTCCTATAAAAATTTGTCATCTGTCTTTTTGTAGGAGCCTTCTTTTTTCGCTACTTTTTGTCTCGCTCCCGCTGTTTATGGCATCCCCGTAACACGCAATCTCATCATTCTCGCTCTCGCTCTCTCGTTCGCTTCTTTCTTCCTCTCTCTCTCGCTTTCCTTTTTATTTTCTTTTTCTGTATTCTCGAATACTCCGGATCGATTATGAAAACGTAATGATTCGTTTACACGCGATATTCTCGTTGACAAAGAAATCCAAATAAAAAATAAATGAAAAACAAAAAGACTGAGAAAAATATTACGAGTGATGTTACGTGATTCGAGCTCATCCAATTACGTATAGATTTGATTTTATCAAATCGCAATCCCGATTAATTGCTCTCACGAAACGAGATTTATCAGAGAAAAACGAGAAACAGAAAATGTTGGTAAATTTCACGGCACGATAATTAAGTGAATTTTTATTGATATGCTAGACTGAATTCAGGGGCGAAATGTGTAGAAAATGAAATATATACAATATACATATTCGAATTTTTATCTGCTTGGAATGCGCAAAAAAACAGTTAACGGAATTGAACTCTCTGTGATAGAAAATTGCAGCCAATCTTCAGAATTCTTTGAAGAAGCAATGACTGGACGGATAGGATCAAACTTTAGATTAAGATTTGAATAATTGAAGAGCGTACGAGGAAAGAGAAAAAAGAAATCAACGTCGAAGAGTGTACACTCGTGCAATCACAAATCGACACACGGAAGCAAAAAGCGAGAAAAAGAGTAAAAAGAAATATTTTTTTCCTAGGGGCCGCTGGGAAATCAATTACAAACAGGAAGTTTCATTTCTTCAGTTTTCCTGCCTGATTAAAAAAAGTTCTCATTTCTGGGTCTTTATATCTTTCTGCCATGGTTTCGACTTTTTTCTGAAATAGAAGCGAAATGTTTGCTCGGAAATGAAAACTGTGGGTTCATTCGATTTCGAGTTGAAATCACAAAACGTCAAGTAAGCCGGTATCCATGGTGTATAGACGTCATTACGACATCTGCTCACCGACATTACAAATGTAGAGAATTTAAACTTATGTGTATAAATTGCTTTATATACACTACTATATCGATTACTATCTTAATTACTATCACGATAAATAAGTTATGAGACTCAATTTTACATGGAGGATTAAAGTTATATAATCAGTCTTAAGTTTATTCCTCTACACTTCACACGATCAGATCTATGGATTTCTATACGTGCAAATTACAGCATATGACAAGTATAATAATTTTTCTAATGTAAACATTTGTTGTCTATTTATAACGCTTAATTTTCTAAGCTTATTACATCTGAATAAAATGAAAATTCTAAATTATTTGAAACAAATTTCGTGCGGTTGTAAAGATTATTTAAATATACCAACAACAAACCGACAGTCGTAGGCCCGTGGTCGGTGTGGAGTTTCGGCGGTCCCACAAGTTAAGCTGCATTAGGCGCGGCCAATACTTGGATGGGTGACCGCTTA
>JAPYYX010003936.1:0-10329 GCA_030522605.1 Cremastinae sp. B BG-2022a | reverse complement strand
AATGCTGGAATGAACCATGGCAATAGACGGTTCTAAATGGAAGGGAATATCGTGATTAAAGCCAGAAGCTGTACGAAAGGAAACCAACCGAACTAACTACATAAAATGATAAAGTACGTGAAATTGTCATAAAAGCGATGACGTCGATTTAATTTATGTTCAAGTATTTTTTTCTCTGAAAAAAAATCGAGACTCGATGAATCGTGATTTCAATTGAAAATTATTTTTCATTTTTTACCAAAAAAATAAAAATTTTATGAAAAATGTAATTTTTAGGATAATTTGAGACTTTTGATGGAAAAATCGTGTTGATTGAAAATTTTTCTCGAGAATAGAATAAAATTGAAGTCTTTCAAATCGGACGCACGACGGTGAAAAAAATGTCTGACAAAAGGTCAACAGGCCTCTTGTCCCGCAGTTGAATCTCTCAATCAATTTCGGCTGATTCAATCGCGGCCGCGCACAGTCTGGCTCCTTAAATGTCATTCGATTTCGAGTGACTCGTTCCCATGATCGTGCGTTGATTGAATTTGTATTAGGCTTCGAACCCCATTAGAATCAACGCACAACAAAAATCTGAGCTTAAATAAGGTAAAATATAGCCAAAATTAATAATCAATCAAAATTTCTAAAAATCGTTTTCTTATTTAAAAAAAAATACAACAAATAAAAGCTTGTACACACAAAAATGAAAAATATCAATTTTTTCAATTCGAAATAAATTCCAAAAAAGTAAATAAAGTTACAAATCAAAATTAAAATAAATAAATTAAATTTGTTTCATTTCTTTGAAAGTTGAATAAAAAATAAAATACATTTTTTTTATTTAATTAAAAATGAAAATAATTTCATTCCGAATTCAAACAAAACAAAAACCTAAAAGACAAATACAAATCCTTCAAGAAAAAGGAGAAGAAAAATTTCGTAACTTAATTTTCGAAACCAAAATCACGAGAAGAGACTCATCGTGATGATTCGATTCATCAGGAGTATAGTCGAAGGAAATAGCGGATAAGGACCGTTGAAGATAATTCTCCCGATTGCTGGGGGATGAAGTAAAATAGAGAGAGAGAGAGAGAGAGAGAGACAGAAGGAGCCCATAACGCGCACCACGCGTTTCTTCATCGATCGGGTCCATATCAATAGGTTGGTGGTTACTCCGCTCATAAGCTTTTGCCAAGCTCCCGAGAAGCAGTTGTAGAAAGCTGTCGCGGTTCGCCTGGTGTATCTGAGAGGGCAGAAAGCTCGGATGCGATCGTAATATGTCTCGACGCTGCTGGCAGGGCTTCCCAATAATCCTCGCATGATGAGCCCCGTGACCATCAGGTGACTCACGTTTCGTTCTCCTTCAGCCTGATACCGCAGCTTAAATCCTTTATTCCTTTTCATCCTCTCGTTTTCTCACTTTTCTAACGAATTCCCTTTCTCCATTAATTACGAGATATCCCCTCGTCTTTCTTCATTTGTGGAATAATTTAAAAATCGTGAATTATAAAAATGTTCAGTTTTTTGGAATAATAAAATATTTATTAATCTTAATTAATAAAATTATTTAGAAGGAATATTAAAAAACAATTAAATTTAATTATAAAAAAATGTCTTTTATATTTATTTATATTGCGGTATTAAAATCCTTCGAAAAATATTGAGAATAGAAATATAAAAAATTCATATATGTGTCACGAACGATTGCCATTTCGACTATTTTTTTTCTTTTGGTGACACATTTTTATTCTTCCTTAACTCTTTTACTCTCACCTCGCTCGTTTTCCGGTGGTAACGACGTCGTCCTTATACGAATGCACGCGTGTACAAACGAGCATTATATAACGCTCGGTGTGTATGTGTATGAAGGAAGCATTTCGTTCTCAAAGCTGGTCCAACCCCTGCGAAGCCTGCTCGCTCGTTTCACCTCCGAGTCTCTTTTGTCGTCTTCCTTCCATTAGTACAAATCGCAGAGTGATTTGGCACTCTAATGAACATCCGTCGTGTACATATTATGAGCCCATGCAGAATAAAAAAAAATCGTCTCAAATTACAATAAAAATTTGATACAAAATAAACAAATATTCAATAATAATTATTTATAAAGTACAAAAAAAAATTAATTTTAATTCATTTTTTTTCATTCGAGTTTCATTCGATATGAAATTTTTGATCAAATTGTTCATTCGATATCAATTTTAGTACACGTGTTCGCAAACAATATGAAAAAAATCGTCTCCAACTACAATAAAAAGGATTAAGTAAAAAAAAAAAAAAAAAAAAAATAGCAATAAATATTGAATAGCAATTTTCTATAAAATATTAAAAAACTAAGTTTGAATATTCCAAAAATAATTCCATCGATATTTGAAAATGGGACATTTTTCGTAAATATAATTTTAGTGGTATTGCCAATGACTATATAGCCTAATCGTTGTCCTGAATACCCTTCGGTTGTGCTATTATACGAGCAATTCTCTCGAAGCGTACAGAGTTGTACAGTCTTACCGCGTTAATTGCAAGTACTTCCCTGAGGGTAAAACCGCAACTCTCCCCTTGCTCGACTGATGGTTAAGGGAGAGAGCCTGTGGGATGATTCTGCGAGTGTACGTATGCTGTTTCAATACGTACACTTATCCATTGCCAAGAAACGAACCCTTTTTCGAGACCCCAACCCCTTTCCACCCCCCTCTGCCCGAGTCTCCTCTCTTTTTTTTCCTTCTTTTTCCCTTTTCATGCTCCTCCACGTCCTTTCATATCTTCTCGGTGGTTAAAATATTAGGATTTCCCCCGAGGCCTTTCCTCTCGTTTCACCTACAATTCGTCGTGTACTCTGGTGCAACGTATTCCCTCTGTCACATTATAACGGTTGCGTACTTCCGTTCTTTTATCGCTTAGACTCCTCGACTTTTCCACCCTTCGGTACACGCCTTCGCGCGTGCTCCGATCACGAAAATACGGCAGGATCGAAAAATATTTGCTAAAAATGAATCTGGAAGGAAAATGATCAAAACTCCAATTGGGTCGATATTGAAAAATATTGATGGAGGACACAAATTATTTAGAAATTTGATATTTTTGACATGATGAAAAAAATTTCAATTCAATTAATTTTTCTGATGATGAAAATAATTTTGGAAGATCGAAAAGATTTGATAGAATTAAATAAAAATGAATCCAAAAATAAAATTCAACATTACTCTCAAAATTTAATTTTTTCGAAATAAAATAAAAAATATATTTAATAATTTTATAAAAAACATAATTATTCCCACCTATATACGAGACTCGCGAGCCTTAAAATATAAAAATAAGATAAAAGCGAGATTCTGAAAGTAAGTTTTGTAAATTTTAAATGTGAGTTTTAAAACGCGCCTAGTCCCTGTAGAATTCTGCTCCCTCCGACTGTTTCTCGAATTCTAAATATTCAATCGTTCATTTTCTCGTTAAATGTAAATCACGAAGGGAGAAATACTCCCCTGCATAAGTCTGTAATTGTAAGCAATCTCTAAACCAGAATTTCCTGCGTGTGCTAGCGCGTACAAATATCGTATCGCCTTTCCCATTAAATATCAATCTTGGGATGGTTCACATACTGTATTAATATTCACTGGGGAATCTTATAAATGTGATGGACATTTTCTTGTACCCCATATCGAAGCCTCATTCTTTGTGCATTTATGTAAAATGTGCATTGATGTAAAAATTCATGTAAGACGCCTAAATATGTCAAAAGTATTATTTTTTACAATATAAGAAGTTCATTCGAGTATAAAACACGTTTATTTAAAAAAATATTTAAAATGTAAATTTGTATAAAATTTGAATTTTTTTTTATGTCAAAGTGTAATTAAACACGAAATTTATTTGTGTTTCTTGGTTATTTATTTTTTTCTTGTAAGACGAAATGTGTACATTTCTTTTATTTTATTCAGGACCTTACGACACACCTACGTCTTCATACGACTTGATCTCTTGGAAATTTCGCTCTGTAAGTACACGCCCACGCGAGCGTCATAACGCCTGACCTCTAATGGGCTGATTCCCTCAGGGCTCTGTCATATAAATATTCATTCTTCTCCCTGTTCCCTTGGCTCGGCTTGATTAGGTTGAGAGCATCTTCGATGTTAATTCTACCCTGATACCATTAAGCGAGAAAGATTCTACATTAGAAGCTCGCGACGAGTTTCTTGAAATATTCGTGGAAGTACATTCTATTTCCAGATATTTTTGAATTCATTTGATCGATAGATTTTTCATAATAAATAACGTGCAGAATTATTTTTGTTAAAAATATTTTTAGAAAATTAAAGATTAGTCAAAAAAATTCCCGATATTAGAATTCAGAATATTATTTTCTGTACTTCAAATGGAGTTGAAATTGAATTCTGATGAAAAAAATTTAATTTCAATTATTTTGATAAAATTACCGATTTAATGTAAAGTAAGAAAATTACGTAATTGTATAAAATTCATAGCGGAGCGATATTTGTAAAATTCATAACTGGGAAACGTGTCAAAAATGATGTATTGAAAAAAAATCATGTTCCGAGTGGGAGGTAGGGGACGAATCGCCCGCGAGGTACAACCACCGACAAGTCCGTGTATAAATCTGCAACGTACCAAAGTGTACGGATCGACAAAAGCTAAAACCTACATCTCCCTTATTTGGGTGTACTGTGGTTTGTACATACATCACAGCGATCGGGGATACACAGGGTGATTCAGAATTCGACGTCGAAATCTATGCGACCAGATTCCCTGTGAAATTTCGAAGCGAAAAGTCTTTGAGCGCATCTCGATCCGACGTACGAGTCTCGAGTTATCGAGCTCCAAGTGTGAGGACCAATCGCGAGCGCGTGACGCGTTCCGCTCGGCACGTGGCGCTCGCTGATTCGCTTAGCCCGAATCGTCGATAACTCCTCAACGGTTTGTCGGATCGAAAAGCGCACAAAGACTTTTTGTCTCGAAATTTGATCACCGATCCATTTTTCTTATCGTTGACCTCCAATTTTGAGTCAACCTGTATAAACAGCCCGGTCGTATTCTCTTTTCTCCCCATGTTCGGAACCCTCGAAAACACACGGCTCGCTTCTCTATTACCCCCGAGGAAGTTCTCGTAATTAACGCGAGGCCGGCTCCGTGAGAGTGAGCACGTCCCGTTCATGTGCTAGCGTATTCGTGTGGAAGGTACGAGGGTGCCCGCCCGCGTATGTGTCAAGCGTACAGCCGAGTGTCTCGCGAGCTCAACCCTATAATGGAATGCCTTCATGGAGTTTGGTTCCGCATTCATTCCCCTTCTATATCGTTCTCTTTCCCTTTGCCTACGTCTCTTTCTTTCTCAGTGTTCCTATACACGTATGATCACTGCAAGCACCGACACCCGCGTATAGTTCAAATTAATTTAAACTTGTTTGCCGGCTTAAGGACGAATTGGAGGTATTTTAAAAAGTAAGGAATTGCGAAACTATTATTAAATTACTATCGAATAGAAAAAAAGAATCTTATTAGATGTCTTGTCAAATAGACCAATTTATATATGTATAATCGTTATATTATTTTTAAACTTAATTTAAACTATTCAAAATTGGTGATTAGTTGAAAAATTGAATTTAAAATTAGAAATAATCTTTTTAGGCAAATTTATTTAATTTCGTGTGTTATTTAAATCTTCTTCAAATGTTTAATTTTAAATTAAAAAAAAAACTTTTTTGTAAATTTAACAAAAAAATATCTCTTCAGAATGTAACGCAAAATAATTTTAAAAAGCCACAAAATTATTTTCCGATCGAAAAACTTCATGATTTCTAGCTCGAACGAAAAACTTTTGAACTCGTACATTCGTTCTTTAGATTTTTCAAGTTTCAAAAACTCGATTTACCCGAAAGTCCTTCGGACCTCCGGACACATTGACAGTTATTTAATTCAGTAACACTCGCACGGTGTGAACGTAAATATAATAAAGAGAGACGGACGTCGTTCTAATCGAAACCGCGTGATGATAATCGACGAGTGTCGTCGACGTTCTCGTCGTTCGAAAAGCGTCAAAGTAAGAGCGAGCTTCAAGCGACGCGAGCTCTCTGGTCCACAATCCAGTGACATTTTGTTTTCAACGAAGTCACACTCAATCCTTGAATAATACAATTCTCGTCGATAAGTTGTCATCGATGAACTGGGTCACGTTCGATGCTGATAAAACGATCAAGAAAAAATATGAAAAACAATGACGATAGAACGTCAACGCGATTTCTGCTCTTCAACGTCGAGAAGAAAATTTCCACCCTCTGACACTCACGAGCTGTTGATGTCGAACGACTCGTGTGTAAGAATAAATTGCATGCAATTCCAAATATCTAAAAATAGAAAACAATTAATTTTTTTTGTGATATATCGTCAAAATAAAAAAAAATATTTATGTAGGAATTTTTTTTTGAAATAACAATTTTTGGAAAAATTATCAATTTTTGTTATTGTTTATTGCCATGCTTGAAAAATACAAAAATTTTATTTTGAATATTTTTTTTTTCATATACTTGAATACAAAAAAAACGTAGGACCGTAGGAAAATTCATGTGCATGAATCATGGAAAAGGAGTCGCATTTTGAGAGAACGATCGACAATTTTTATATAGCCGTCTATAAAAGAGTAAATGCGTTCGAAAATTCAAAGTAACGCATGAGACCATATTTTCGTCGGACCGTCATTAACGAGCTGGGAACACGTTTTCCGAATTGCTCTCAGCCTGCAATTTGGAAGAAAAGTTTCTTACTCCTTTTATGAATTTTTAGTTTTTATTAAATCGTAAAATACTTGGATTTTACTCTGCCGAAAATTTTTTTGTAGACATTTTTTTTTCATGCGAATATTTCCTTATTCTTTCGCTCACTCTTACAATAAATTTGGAAATTTTTTCAAAGACATAAGAAAATGAGAAAAAGAATATATAAATGGTATGCTCGGAGACTTCAAACTCTACATAAAAGATTTTTTTCGCCTACGTCTTTGTCTATTGTTCAAAATTTTATTGTGCGTGCAGACTCTGTCTAGATGAGACGAAATAAAAATTTTACCTGGATGCAGTCGTCTATTATATTTTGTCGAAAATGTAACGAAAAAAAATTTCCACATGCATTCTTTATATTTAAACTTGTTGATTTTGTAACTCATGAAAATTTAGCAGAAATGGGAACGTGTTTTTAATTTGTTTATATTTTAGAATAAAAATTATCAAAAAATAATATTAAAATATATGAAAACAAAATAATTACATTCTCAAATTTCTCAAAACTGTAACTCGTGTACTTATAATCTTAAAGACGTCGTAGAGATCAAATTGTGAATATAATTCCAAAAAAAATAAACTCGAGCTAAAATCCCCAAAAGTATTAAGTCGCATCGTGTCTAATCCACCCGAGGGTAATTAACGACACTTTACAATGCATCGCTCTCGGACTCGAGTGCAATTCAATACAAGACAAAATTTCTTTCCCTTTTATAGATATGCAAGTTTTCTGTGAACTGTAAACTACTTAAATTTTATTCCTATCCAAAAAAAAAGTTCAATTTCAATTGTGAGTCATTTTTTTCAGTCAAGACTTATCCTTTATTCGTGTGGAATTTTCCGTTCAACGCACCTGGACCGCACATTCTGAATCATCGAAATTGCTCAGGTAAATTTTCACTTACCTGCTCGGGAAAACCGAAAAGGCGGACGCGCTCGGGTCACACCTACCTGGACTTTGTCCCAAGTTGACAAATCAAAACGATTCTCACCCCACGTACAAAAATTTTCAAGTTCATCCCCTCCACATAATTCAATTGAAAAATTTGGCTATTGGAATTTTCAAAATTTTCAGGTCCCGCCTATCCACGATTTTTCTAAAATTAACGAATCGAGACGATTCTTACTCCCACGCACGAGAATTTTCGAATTTCATCCCCACCACAAGGGATGAAATTCTTGCTCCTCAAATTTTTGAAATTTTTGAGTCAGTCTAACTCGGAGACTCCTGGCGTGCGCCACAGCCACCAGACTCTGTGGCGTACGTCAGTACTTTTGGAAACTGCTGGACTTTGATTTTGTTCCTCCAGTCAATCAAGTTTTCCAAAACGTTCGCAGCTCTCACGCCGAACTCGCGACCACGGTGTGCGTCCGTTATCGCTTTTACATTCGCGGATTAATTTGAAGTTGAATTGAATTTTTTAATATTTGCAACGATTAGAATTCCGGACATTTAAAATAAAAGTGTAAAATAAAACAGACTGAATTTCAGAATTTATTAAAAAATCGACAATAGCGGTAAACTAAAAATAATTGAGTTAAAATATTTTTTTTAAATCTGTTCGGGTTTCGATTTCGCGAGATTCAAAATTTACTCTGTGAATTTCATACCTAATGTTCATCTTACGAGACTCTAAATTTGCTGTGCATATGCCGTACCTAATTACCTAAAAAAAAAAAAACATATTAAAATAAAAATTGAAATCTCGTGAGATTGGGAATTTACTTTGTAAATTTCGTACCTAATGTTAATCTCACGAGACTCAAAAGTTGTTAAAGCACGTACCTAATTTTTCTACCTAAAAATACATAAAACATATTTGTGCTAATAATTTCATCAATACAAAAATCATTAAATCAAAAATTAAAATCTCGTGTGACTCGAAATGAACTTTGTAAATTTTCTACCTAATGTTCATCTCGCGAAAGAAATTACGAAATTACGTACCTAATATCTACCTAAAAATTCATATAGACATCTTCGTGCTCATCGATAAAAAAAATCATTTAAAAAGAAAAATAAAAATCTTGGAACTCAAAAATTACGAAATTGCGTACCTAATATCTACCTAAAAATTCATAAAAACATCTTCGTGCTCATCGTTAAAAAAAATCATTTAAAAAAAAAATAAAAATCCTGGAACTCAACAATTACTAAATCACGTGCCTAAAAATTCATAAAAACATAAAAAATCAATGAAACAAAAATTAAAATCAGTGCGGTGTATAAAAAGCAAGTGAATTCGCCACAACCGATGGGGAGAACGTCTGTCCGAGAAACGTTTCTTCAATTCCGACGAACGGGTGGAGCGCCAACACAAAAATTCGCTGAACATTCGTTGTTCGTACACGGCAACGTAACGGGACGAGATGCAGAGACACCATCGACTTCCAAAATGCAATACACTCTAATCGAGAGAGTTGAGCGCCTATACAAAAAAATCGCTGAATTTGTCAGCGTTGTTGCTAGTTGTTAGCAGCATAACGGGACGAAATGCATCAGACATCATTTCGATTTCCACAAAATGCAATACACTCTGATACGCGAAAGAGTTGAGCGCCTATACGAAAAAATCGCTGAATTGGTCAGCGTCGTTGCTCGCGCACGGCAACGTAACGGGACGAGATGCACGGCAACGTAACGGGACGAGATGCAGAGACACCATCGACTTCCAAAATGCAATACACTCTAATCGAGAGAGTTGAGCGCCTATACGAAAAAATCGCTGAATTGGTCAGCGTTGTTGCTTTAGTGATTAGCAGCATAACGGGACGAGATGCATGAGACACCATCGAGTTCCACAATCTCGGAAACGATCCTTACAACGTCGTCTTCCAAAATCGGGGAATGATCCTTACAACGTCATTCTTCAAAAACCGAGGAACGATCCTTACAACGTCGTTTTTCAAATTCGGAAGCGATCCTTACAACGTCGTCTTCCAAAACCGGGGAATGATCCTTACAACGTCATTCGTCAAAAACCGAGGAACGATCCTTACAACGTCGTTTTTCAAAACTCGGAAGCGATCCTTACAACGTCGTCTTCCAAAACCGGGGAATGATCCTTACAACGTCATTCGTCAAACACCGAGGAACGATTCTTACAACGTCGTTTTTCAAAACCGGGAAATGATCCTTACAACGTCATTTTCCAAAAACTCGGAAACGATCCTTACAACGTCGTCTTCCAAAACCGGAGAATGATCCTTACAACATCATTCTTCCAAAACTGAGGAACGATCCTTACATCTTTTCGTTCTTCAAAAACCGAGAAACGATCCTTACATCTTTTCGTTTTTCAAAACTCGGAAACGATCCTTACAACGTCGTTTTCCAAAACCGAGGAACGATCCTTACATCTTTTCGTTCTTCAAAACTCGGAAGCGATCCTTACAACGTCGTCTTCCAATACCGCGGAACGATCCTTACATCTTTTCGTTCTTCTAAACTGAGAAACGATTCTTACATCTTTTCATTTTTCAAAACTCGGAAGCGATCCTTACAACGTCGTCTTCCAATACCGAGGAACGATCCTTACATCTTTTCGTTCTTCGATAACCG
>JAPYYX010003934.1:0-10587 GCA_030522605.1 Cremastinae sp. B BG-2022a | reverse complement strand
CAATTGCCGATCATAAATATCTAATTTCTGATAAAATTTCACCGAATTTGACATTTTTTGTCATGAAGGAACTAATTTAGTTTTTAATTTTATTTTTTTATTTTTTTTTAGTTCCTCTATGACAAAAAATGTCAGATTCGGTGAAATTTTATCAGAAATTAGATATTTATGATCGGCAATTGGAACAAGCACACAAAATATATTGAATTTTGGTGAAATATGTAGAAATTCTCATTTTTTGTAATTTTTTGAGATATTATTACAATATCTGTTGAAATCTGATAAATTCATTTCCATCAGGGATCGTGCTGTCTCTTCTCTACTTTTAAAAATCTCGGTTTGACTTTTTTCCGAATGTTCGGATTTTACATTTGTTCGCAAAACTTGAATCTCATCACTAACATCAAAATCTTCAATTCGTCGGATCTCTCTCTTTCTCTCTCCGGTACTAGATTATTGTCCTTTAGTCTTTTTTATTTAACTGGTGAACAGAACATTGTGCTTCAACGACTCCAGAATAGTGCAATAGATATATTTTTGATCTAGCCTATGACGCGCACGTAACACTCTATAGGCGTCAGCTGGGCTGGCTGTCAGTTCGTGCTCGTAATTCAGCTATTTTCTGGGAATGTTTGCTTAAGACTTGAAATATTAATCGCTCCTTTCCTATTCAAATGATCTACCTAAATTTGTTGCTCCTTCCTCGAAACCGTCTCGAAGTGATAATCCGCCGACCCTTGCGATTCCTCATCATCAAATAGTTGTATATAGGAACACTTTTTTATTGTCAGCATGTTACTTTTGGCATTGGCATTCATTACCAGCAAATGTAAAATCTTGCTCGAGGAACGGTTTTAAGAAAGCATTGTGCGAATATTTATTTTCTAGTGATACTGACTCCGTATGAACTGTTCAACTATAGTCCAGCCAAATAGGGGAAGGGGGCAAAATGGGCCCCTTAAGGAAAAAATTTTAGGATCCTTAGTGTAATGAACTGGTTTTAGTCTCTTATGAGTTTGATTATTTCGTTTCTATAAAAGAAATTGTTTTTAAAGAACAAATTTAATGATTAAGGCTGTTGAACTCATTACCTAGTTTATCCTTCATCATATGTAATTTTTTAACCGTTTCTATAAAATAAAAATTTTACTAACGCGTTTGGCGCAAAAATATTTGTTGGTTTTCAAAGTCTCGATAGCCTATTTTACCTCCTAAACACTATGAGTGTCAAAAATTTTGAGGGCAGACTTCGCCCCCAAGAATGTATGGATATCTATTGAAATTTTGGCAGAACAACATCTCTGTTCATAATTTTTCTACAGGATATTGTTATTAAGATTTGAAATTGTTTTTTAGTATTGTTGAGTAGACAAATTGTTTTTTAGTATTGTTGAGTAGACAAATTTTGGGCAGAGATGTTGTTCTGCCGAAATTTTTGGGGGAACCATTTTGTCCTAAAAAATGTATGGATATTGAAATTTCGAGGGGGCCCATTTTTCTTCCCCTTCCCCTACTTAGGCTTACTTGCGCATATGTGCTTGCAGGTTTATATTATTATATTGTTACTATTATCGATATTTGTAAAATCTTAAAAGAATTTATTGTATCACAACTGATGTTCAAATTACCTTAAGGGAAACCATGGCATAAATATACCAATCAATAAATCAATCTCTCTCTTACTCACGCAAAACATTGATAAAAAATCAATTCAATAATATTGATTTTTTTGCATCAATTTTATAAATTGATAAAAATCAATTCTATAATATTGATTTTTTTATCAATTTCGTGAATAACTGTGCCTAGGCTTCAATGGTCACGTGTAGAATCATCGATCTAAAATAATGAATATTTCAAAAACTACGCGATAACAAAAATGTACCACAGAGAGAGAAAAAAATATTTGTCGACTCAATGAAAAAGATAAACAAAAAGAGTATATTTGAATTTCGTAATAATACGCACAAAAAGCGTATTTAACCAAAGAGTAAAACTGTGCATAATGTCATTTACAGTGGTATTGATTATTTATTTGTCTGGTCCCTGAGTTAGAGAGAAAAGAGAGAAGAGTATAGCGAATGTTCGACAAAAGCCTCGAATGTAGCGAGTAATTTGCAGCGACGATTAATTAATCCATTGTCGATCGTTCTTTACAGCATCGAGGTTTTCCCAATCGTTTTGAAGCCCCGCAGTACGGTTCAATGTTTCCGGAGAGACTAAATAACGGTTCGCTAGACTAAATATAACGTATATAAAGGACAGATTATCACATACAGCTGAGAACGAAAGAGGCGTAATTATCGTCAATGGCTGTGGACGAAAGACTCTCCTCGCTTTTATTCACGAAAAATCGATGGATCGAAAGTTCTCTGTATACGTTTGTTTAGTGCAAATCTATGTATAAAAGCGCAGGTTTACGTACAAATTAAGAGCGGAGATGTTCCAAGCGGCGCTCTCTAGAATTGAGGTGAGAGAACGAGAGAGGCAGCTTTGAAAATCCAGGGGGATCGCTCGACACAGAGCTCCTGTTTTGAATAAACTTTATCTCATTGGTTCATTAAACAGCCTGAATACACACGGAATCACAGCGTCCTGTAACTTTATCCATCCGCCCTCTATATTTGTGCTCTCTTCTTTTATTTTTTCCTCGCGACGTCCTTTTTTATTTCTCTCTCTTTATTCTCTTCTATCTCTCTCTTTCTCTCTCCCTCTGTATATCCAATCCAAATTTTCCGTCCCCATCTCCTCGGCTTTTTCCATTTCTCTCGCTTCCTCATCCTCCGTCCCCTCTCCGCGCCGCCGATGGCAAATCGTCGTTATTTCGTTTGATATACGGTACCATTAGGGACCGTAGAAATTCCGAGTTATTTCGAAAAGTCGATTAACACGAGGCCGAAATACTATTTCACGTCAACTTTTCCTATTAGTCGAAAAAAAAGATCACTCGCGTGAAAAGAGAGCAGCCCCGAATGGGGGAAAATTTTTAATTTTTGCAAAAAAGCTTATTCCGCATCACAAATGGATAATTTCATCAAACATTTTATCCGCCTCATCTGCGTATACTCTCCTAAGCTCGTTTCTTCATCCCCCCGTGACCTTTTCCCCGACTTTTTGATAACGCACTAAATTTCATCTCCATTATTTTAATTATTTTCACATGCAATGAAACTTTTTTAATATTCCCGAAAGAAAACTACAGCGAGCCCGCTTTACATGGATGTACTTCGGCTCTTCTTTGGAGAAACCTGACTGGCGTACCTTTCAACTACCCCCGTGAACTTCATCCCTCTCTCTCCCTTCATCCTTTTGCGGGTGAATAAAAAAATATTTTATGTATAACGTCAAGGTTTACATGTCGGGTGTACGTGCGTATACACAAAACGAAGGAACATATCCAACGCAATAATAATGCATACACATTCCGCCCCCACCCCCGCCCCCATCCCTCTCACTTTTCACGTTCCGTTTCTCTGTCTCGTTTCTCTCTGCATTTCTCCGCCATACGTGAACGTGATGAATTATAAATTTATGCTCATGCGAGCGAAAGCACAACGCGTGTGTACATCTCAAATTCTCATTCATGATATTCTCATCCTTGCAATAAAAAATACATATATTAATTTTTTTTTCTCGGCCTTAGGTATTTTTTTCTTTTTTTTTCAATATCGGAGACGCATCACGAGTCGATGCGCGGATCCGTATAATGTATCGTGGAAAAAAAGAAGCGCGGGATGCATCGCGAGAACACATTTTTGTAAAAGTCGATCATAAATTATTGCATCGCGATACTTTCCTCGCGTATACTTTCACCTCAGGTCGACGGTGTTTCATAATAGAAGTAATTTTTTTTCTCCGTCGAGGCGGAAACGCGTTTGATATCCGCGGAATATTAATTATATAACTTTTTTAATTTAAATCATTGCGGGCTCGGTAGACAAAAGTAGGAATTTTGTCAATTTTTAGGAGTACCGCAATTTTATTAAAACAGGGCCTGAAAAGGATCCATACGAAGGGGGTTGTGGGGGGAGAAAAGAAAAAAAAACGAAAATTGTTACCGAGAGAATGAGAATTCAGCCGAGTTCCATTATATATCCACCGGGCGAGAATGTGAATTTTGCACTGAACAGGAAAAACCGTGTATGTATAAAAAGTAAAAAGGGAAAGAGAAAAGTCCTCGCAGAAACGTGAGCAGAAGCATCGGAGAGAGTAGAAACAGACAGAGAGCGAGAGGGAAAGGATAAAGGGAGTTTTTTCGAGAAAAAAAAGCGCAGGAAAAAAATAAAATAGAAGGAACGTTGCAGAAGCTTTACGGAACAAGTATTATTATGCATGTAATACATATGTATATCATTATCGTAAGCTTTTATATAGGCAGGAGGAAAGTAATAGAGGAGGAGAGAAAGAAAATGGCAAAGGACATGGGGGTGGCAGGACAGGAGAGAAAATTACAAGCGAAGGGCTGGAGACACTTTCTCTCCCGCGAGTGAGGATTCTTCCCTTGATCGTTGACGCTCTCACCTCCCGGATAATTTCAGTCTGTACAATGCTCATACACTGTTATACGCGCACAGAAAGCCATTCGCAAGCTCATAAACCGCGCAGTAATTACGTTTTAACTCGGTTTTATCGCATTATTCGCTCAAACTCCTTTGCATCATTGTCCATAATTCTCCTGGAGAACATTTTTCCACCTTTTCCTCTTTTTTCGTCGCTCCCAACAAAATATATCGATTACGTGAGAGAAAAGGGATACATTATGACAGGGATAAAAAGAGGGATGAGAGGAAAAAAGAAAGAGAATTAACGTCCCCGTGTGCTGAAGGTGCCGAGAAAATACCATAAATATATATGAGGACATTAGAGTCGAGGATTAGCTTAATCTGGAAAAAATTACGTCGATAAATACGTCAGAGCGGAGCTGTATTCTCTTTGGTACCTCGGTAAAAAAGAGGGCGAAACATAGGGAGGAAAGATTGAGCGAGGAGGAAAATGAAGGAGAGAAATCCTCGAGGAGGATAAAAAGCCAGAATGGTATATATACAAGGCGAACCGATCGTCTATCCGATAATTCTCGTTGCAATTATTTTAACCATTAACCCGAGCGAGCGAGGACGGTAATCCACTGACTAACGACCTTCGCGATGAAAGAATTAAATGTACGTGTGTACACGTACGCTGAAGCCCGCGGTACACACGAGAAATAAAATGCACGAGGAGATGTGTGGCACATGGAAAGAAAATGTTTATCTCGAGAAAATCGTCCTTCGTGTCCTGTCTCATCCTTTCTTCGGGAGGATTTCATTCCCGGGAGAACTGGCCACCGAAATCTCGTTTTCACGCCTCTCTCCGATCCTTATACCGAACCGTCAGAGACTCCAGTAGGTACATGAATATTTTGCGAGCTCTAAACCTCCTCGTAAAATAATCTAAAATTATGCATGATGCCAGAACACGCAGAATTAATGTACACGGCATACGTACTCGAATGCATGTATAATCGCGCACTTAATGGGTGCGTACGATTTTTTTTCGCAGTAATTATAACGTTGCACGAAATATATGCATTCGCGAAACGTGAGACGAGCTTTTCCTCGATAAATCCGGACTGATTATGTTCCCCAGAAATCGAGAGCATACTGCTAAATCCCCCTCCGAAATTCTCTGGCAAATTTTCATCTCACTTTCCTCATCGCTATCCTTTCCATTGTTCCACCTCCTCCTGTATCTCATTACCACCGATTTTCGTCTCCTCACCTATTTCAACGTTTTACACGACCATACACTGTTTATGTACACCCTGCATAAATATAAATGCGATATCGTATTAACGGTAATACGTGCACCGATGTATGAATGTCCTCGAGCTTATTTCCCGCGCGATATTCCTCCCTTCATTTATTTCAGATTAAATCAGCCCTTTTGACATTAAATCCTTAATTATTGTTCTCCTTTTTACGAGGTACGTAATTTTTTATGTACTGCAAAGCAAAATATTTTGCGATTTTTCTATATCGTTAATTTTTACAGCGCCGTTTAATTTTACGTTTTCTTGCTCGGATAAAAATCTCATCTCTTTTTATTCGCGTTTGTGATTTTCAGTGGAGAATCATTAATTGAAATCCTCGTTATTGTTGGTGGGAATTAAAGTTTCGGTACTGACGAATCGTCGAGCTGACGTCGGCGGAAAATTTTCATCACGGCTCGTGTACGAATGTGTTTCTCTCCTCGATTTTTTTTCCTCACCGAAATCAATCTCGATTCCGACAAATAGTACTTGCCCCCGTCGTTGATGTTCGGATGCGTGAATGGAAATATTTTTAGTCGGGAATTTTCATCCGAATTTTTTCCGTGTTCCTCGCTAAAATCTTTTCATCGAATTTCGACGATATAAATGTTCTCGCGAAACCGGGAAAATGTTCCGATTAAAATGAACGAAACATAAAAGTCGAATATGAATAAAAAATTCGACGATTCCTTTTTTTTCCATTCCTGATGGAAGAGCGAAATCCAGCAGAATTTTCGTTCGTAAATCTTTCATTCGATACGTATAATTCGCATTTCCTCAAAGTGCACTCTTTCGTCCCCGAGATGGAACGTTTCAGCGTCAAATTTCCTATTCCCCTTTTCATTCCGTCTGTGACTCGGTAAATTTGCTTTAACGCTTTCAGTATTGCTTTTATCGGTCGTGAATTAAATTCATTTTTTCCCATGTCTCTCTTCTGGAGACTCAAACAGAACGAGGAGAGGACACGGGCGCGGAATAAAAAATCAGCAAAGTGCAAGAAATGCGACGATTAAGTGCAAAATTGCGCCGGCGGTTTACCGCGAAACGCGAAAATTTTCACAGTAAACTTTCTTATACGAATTAATTTACGATATCGGCGAAAGTTTTCAACTCCGTGGAGGATAAATACCCGAACGCGATAACTTTCGTGCATCCTGGAAAGTTCGACGGAATCTGTTTTTTTTATTTTTATTTTCGCTCGTAAAGAGAATTTTCGATCTCCCGTGACGCGCTTCTTATTTTTTGACAGGAAAAAAGGGTGAAATTTCTTCTCGAATCGTTCTCCTCTCTTTTCTATCGAAAAAGAAGCCGCGAGCTGGGTGAAACAAAAGGTGAAAAAATGGAGAGGATGTGGTTCGACGTGCGGGACACGAAAAAAAACCTCCCGTTCTTTCGCCTTTTTTTCTCAATGTCGTGCAAGCGATAAATCAAAAACACACTTTCTCATTCGATCGTTTACGAAAAAGTGGCAGTCTCTTCGTCTTCTTCTCCTTTTTTATTCCCTCTTACGAACATCCTGCTCAAGAGTTCGGAAAATCCGAACCGTCCTTGTACGTGACGTTACGCGCAGACAGAGAACATTTAAGGATTGAGCGATCTTTGACCGAGATCAAGGGCGTGAGATCCGGCGTAAATTCCAAAAAAAGTTATTTATGAAACTGCGAGATGGAGAAAGAGGCGAGAATCCGAGAGGAAATAAGGGACAATCTTGTAAAGTTCGCAAGAATGACAGATCCGATGAGAATGAACCCTAAAAAATAATTTACGAGCTTGTACCGATTACGTGTCCGTAAGTCGATATCGACTTTCGTAAAATAAAAGGGAGGACGTGATTGGGGCTCTCTTCGTCCATCCCATCGGCCAGTTACGTAATGACCTCGTGACCGAAAGTCAGAATATCCTTTTTTTTCTCCGAGATTTTTTTCCCTTCGTAGATTTTTTCCTATGAGGGAAAAAAATTGGCTTTTGGAGGAAATTTCGTGCTTTTTTGCTACTTTTTCGATCCTCTAGTTCGTTTTTTCTTTAATATAAATTCGAGCCACTCTGGTCTGGACAGAAGAGGTGATCGACGTCATGTTACTCTCGAACTTTTCACGCTCTTTTCTTTCTCTCTCTCTCTCTCTCTCATTCGGTCGTCCACTTTCTTTCCTCCTTTTTTCTGTCCTCTCAGTGCGCTCTCGTCGATCGTTAAATCCTCTCACCTCGCTCTCACACGAATCATCCCCTCGTGGCCTCGGCTACCTCTCACCAACGCTATATTCTACGAGAACCGTCTCCATCAGCTTTCGCCTCGCTCGCTCTCCCTCGCTTCGCCATCGGACTGCGAGCTACACACTTTTCACACTCGCCGTACCGTTCTCGTTGCAAAAACCCTCCCTCAACTACTTATTTCTCGTCTTTTCGTATCCACTTTTCCGCACTTGACATACACTCGAGAAAAAAAAACACACACAGAGACGCCTACGACCCCGCTAAATCCTAGCGCGCCTATAAATATATTAATCCTCTCGGTATTATTTATAAGAAAATTTTACAAAGGCCTCAGCCACTTTTCCAGCTCTAGTTTCGCTTCATTAATTTATTATTAAGAATGTTGACTACCTACCGCCCCATCCAAAAGTTGAATTTCATTAAGCTTAATCAAAATTGATAAATACTCGCATTCGAATTGTAACAACGTTAACGTGAAAATAAGTTTCGTATTTGTGCATGTTAATGATAAAAAAATCGTAAATTGTAAAAATGTAGTTTACAAAGGTGAAAAACACGCTTTAAATACCTAAAAATGATAAAATAATTTTTATTTTTTATCGTATATTGATTATACCATCGCTAATATTTTAATCTGATTGTAGACTGAACGCAACCGTATGTTTCTTATTCAATATGCGATGCATGGTGAGTAGGATTTATTGCAGAACTCGTCGATTCGTATATGTCCAGTGAATAATTCAAAAAGCATAAAGCGCTTTGTCCAAATGATTTTAAAGTTCCAAAATCCACACAACCGGAAAGCGCTTAGTGCGGCATATAAAGCGTATTTTTTAGTCTTTTAAACTAAATTTATTATTTATTTTTATAACGTCTCAATATACTGTGATATATCCATATCCATATCTCGGAAGATTATACATACCTGCTATCTCCTCGACGATTATGGAATTTTCGTCACTTTCACTTATCATTTAGACTTGTTACTTTCTACCTCTTCAGAAGACTATTATTTCTGCTACGATTTGCACCTCATCTGTTTTTTTTTGTTTTGTCGTTTCGTTTCAGATGGCGCTCATATGCATCACGTTCACTTTTTTACCGTTTATTATAATATTATTTTTTTAAATTTTATTTATTTGCACGTTATCGATAATGAGATCTAGTTTATGAAACTAGATTATTGTATTGTCTTCAGATTTACCTATATTTGCAAAATTTCAAGTCGATTCGACAATTAGAAGTTTGTTGAATTCGACATTGAAAATTTTCTTACAGATCGTAGAAGTTAATATAAAGCGTGTTAATAATTATAAAAAAAATAATTGCGATTTTACTACAGTTTCTATAAACCGCGGGTAATTTGTGAATTCTAATTTCTCAGTAACCAGCTTCTTAATCGTCGTAACATTTGTACACACGATCTCTTAAGGGCAATGGAAACCCCGTGACCATCCAGATTTCGTAAATTACGGATTTACTAATTAATAAGTGAAATCTCATCAAAAATTGGACCGTATCGCCATTCTTTGGGTCGAAAAGAATATATTACCGTTTTTTTGAGCCGAATTTTTCAATATTGAGGGAGAAATCTGTAGAGAAAAATTACGAGGGGACGACGCGAGTGAAATTTTTTCTCCACAGATTTCTCTCTCAATATTGAAAAATTCAGCTTACAAAAGCGGTGGTACATTCTTTTCGATCCACAGAATGGCGATACGGTCCAGTTTTTGATGACAATTCATTTATTAATTGATAAATCCGTAATTTCCGAAATCTGGGTGGTCACGTGGTTTCCATTGCCCTTGTCCTTTCGCTCTAGTTGAGTCAAATGAACTGCTGTAGTCAATTTCAACAAATTAAAGTAAGAAAATCATAAAAATTCATAGAATTACAAAACAAGTAGTATATGAAGCATTAATCATCCAAATTTTAACAAAATTATTCAATACGATAGTTAGTTTGATCACCTGTTCCATTTGCGATCGTGAAGATCGCAAACTTAACCTAAAAGTCATGGAGAATATGTCTCTATTCTTCATGCTAGAAATATGTTTCCTCACAATATAAGAATGTCTTGGCAAGAATGCCGATAAATTTTAGTCTAAAACGCTTACGTTGAATTCGTCAGAGCATTGAATGTGAATACATTCAAGCGAAGTTCCGCACTTATGCAAGTGTTTTGACGCTGTTCTAATCTAGGTTACTGGAAAATTTTTGTGGTTTTTTATCATCAATTTCTTAGTAAATTCCACGACAACATATACATTTTAGTTGCAAAAAAGGAAACCTGAATAGTTAAAAAAACTATTTTCCAGTTTTTTTATTTCATCTAATCAATGAATAGTAGTATAATTAACCCTTCGTAACCACACCTCTGTCCAATAACGTAAATCCCATATGGGTGCAAATATGGTTTTCACTTCTTAATCTGTTCATATCTCTTGCATGGTTTCACATATTTTTAACGAAAAAGGTATGAAATTGGCGTAAAATTTTCTTAGGAATCCGAATGTTTTATTAAGAAAATCGATAAATTTTATTTTCATATAGAAAAACAATGATTTATAAAAAAACTTTTTCGAAAT
>JAPYYX010003931.1:0-13518 GCA_030522605.1 Cremastinae sp. B BG-2022a | reverse complement strand
GTGGCTGGCGGGAGACTCACTCGTCGCTCGTACACGGAGCTGAACGGTGTACTTATTTCCAACGGAATCCTTATCCCCTCCCAAAGTGATAACACAACATGGTGCTAAGTGTGGGGTAGCAAAAACAAAGCGGTCTCCAACGGGCATTGTATTAAAGAAGCTCAACAATTTGTCACTCGTAATAAAATCGACAGCAGCAGCAGTATTTCAGAAAATGGCCGACACGAACGACGCCTCATCGTTGACGCAGATTCAACCGCCGAACAATTTCGATTTTACTCGACCAGAACAGTGGCCTTCGTGGGAGAAACGCTTTAAACGCTACCTGAATGTAACAGGCTTGGTAGCAAAATCAAACGTGATAAAAATCGACGTTCTATGCTATTCCATGGGAGAAAAAAGCGAGGAAATTTTAGCCCAGGTGATGCCCGACGTGTCAACGAAATCGTTGGAGGAGGTTCTGAAGGCTTTCAAAGACTACTTTGCTCCCAAGAAAAATGTAATTTTTGAGCGTGCTTGCTTCAACACTCGTTCGCAAGCACCTGGGGAGACCGTGGATAATTTTATCACGGCATTGCATACACAAGCGGAGGCATGTGATTATGGAAACTTGAAGAACGATCTTATTAGGGATCGGATCGTCATCGGTATTGCAGATTCAAGGACCTCCGAGCAGCTACAATTGATGTCTGACCTGACATTGGACAAAGCAGTCTCGATTGTGCGAGTCGCGGAACAACAACAAAAGCACGCCCAGACGCTGAAGCAGGAAGTGGTAGAGGTCGACCGTGTGTATACTAAAAACACGAAAAGTCAAACAACGCAAAAACAGTCTAAGAAACACGCGCTACAAGGGGACTGTCCTCGCTGCGGATTATCTTTTCACCGAAATGATGAATGTCCAGCAAAAGCCACCAAGTGCAGAAACTGCAAGAAGATGGGTCATTGGGACAAGGTCTGCCGCACAAAATCCGTCAACTGCACCAAAGCCAACGATCGAGAGGACACGGATCTGCCCAACAACGAGGAGGAAAATCATCAGGAATACTTCTTGGGTCACGTCAGCAAGAAACACGAAGAAGAAGAATTCGTAGCAGAGGTATATTTTCGTGAATTTTCTAGGCACATCGAGTGTATGATAGACAATGGTGCTGACGTCACGTGTATCCGTTCAGCGGATATACCGCAAATAATGCTCGGTAAATTGAAGCAAGCTGAAGTAAAGATAATTGGGCCCGAAGGGATGAAATTGCAACTGTTAGGTAAATTATCTGTCAAAGCAAGAATTGGAGACGTAGAAAAAATAATAACGTTGTACGTTATCCGGGATTTGAAAAGAAATCTCCTCGGAAAAGATTCGATAAGAGAATTTCAGTTAGTACGTAGGGTACGCTCAATAAGCCAGCATAATATTTTGATAACCAAGTCCGACGTCGAGCATGAATTTCCTTCCGTTTTTGGGGGTATCGGCAAATTCAAACAAGAATTTTGTATACGTACGGTGGCCAATTGTAAACCGTTTTGTCAAACTGTTCCGCGCGTAGTTCCTATTCCGCTGTTGGAAAAGCTAAAAAAGGAGTTAAACAAGTTAGAAAAAGAAGGAATCATTGTACCTGTAAAAGAACCGTCAACCTGGTGTAGTCCAATAGTTTGTGTACCGAAAGGGGAGTCAATTCGGCTTTGTTGCGATTTTACGGAACTGAACAAAAATGTACTGCGATCGGTCTTTCCATTGCCAAAAATAGATGTCACTCTGGCCCAACTCAAAGGGTCAAAATATTTCAGTAAACTCGATGCTAACGCAGGGTTCTACCAAGTAAAACTCGCAAAAGAAAGCCAATTGTTGACGACCTTCATAACGCCGTTCATGTTTACGCGTCTACCCTTCGGAATTAATTGTGCACCCGACCACTTTTCAGAGTCGTTCTACGAGCTGCTCCGAGACTTACGAAATGTAAAAGTACATGTAGATGACGTCCTAATCTACGCGCCTACGATTGAGGATCACAATGCGACGCTAAAGGAAGTGCTCACGAGGTTAAAAAATGCTGGCGTTACTCTAAATCAAGAAAAATGTTTGATTGGTGTCAGTGAACTCAATTTCTTAGGACACGTTGTATCGGAAAGAGGCGTTAAGATAGACCCACAGAGGGTGTCCGCGATAAACAATTACCCGCCACCAAACAACAAAAAGTCTCTCTTGCAATTTTTAGGAATGGTTAACTTTGCGGCGAAGTTTATCCCGAATCGATCCGAACTTCTGGAACCTTTAAACGCGCTATTAAAAAATAATTCAATTTTCGTATGGGACGCTCCACAAGTAGAAGCTTTTTCCCGAATCAAGCATCTATTGGAATCGGCCCCATGTTTAGCATACTTCGATTATTCGAAAAAAATTTGCATTCAATCGGACGCGTCGAGTTATGGCATCGGTTATGCTCTCCTACAGGGTGAACCTCCGAATCGAGAAATTGTTGCGTACGGATCGCGTGCCTTGAGTGCAACGGAACAGAGATACTCTCAAATAGAAAAAGAAACTTTAGCCCTTACGGTGGCGGCGGAGCGTTTCAAAGATTATATAACGGGAATCGATATTATATTAGAAACCGATCACAAGCCGTTGCTTCAAATACTGCAGACGACCCCTCTGGACGATCTGACACCGCGATTGCAGAGATTTCGTATTCGCCTCATGCGTTACAGTTATAAAATCGTACATATTCCAGGAAAAGAATTGATTTTGGCTGATGCTCTTTCCCGTAACCCCGAGCAAGCAAACACTACACACGCAAGTGATATTGAATTAGAAAAAGAAACGGCAACATTTTTTGCGGGAACGGTAAAAAGTCTTCCTGCTTCAAACGAGATGCTGCACATAATTCAAACAGAACAAGTAAAAGACCCAACCTGTCAAAAGCTTATAAAGTTCAGTACCTCCAGGTGGCCTGCGAAGGATCATATTGAGGAAGATGTAAGAGAGTATTTGCCGAATAAAAACAATATCTCGTATGGAGAAGGTTTTCTATTGTACAAGTCTCGTTTGATTATACCGCGCACTATGCAGCTTGAGATGCTACACAGGATCCACACAGGCCATCTTGGAATAAATAAATGTAGAAATCGAGCAAAACAGTCGATTTGGTGGCTGGGATTGTCAACGCAATTAAAAAACTTGATCGAAAATTGCCCGAATTGCGTTGAGCATCGTACAAACCCGCAGCAACCGTTCGTGTCAGAGGAATTTCCTAAATACCCATGGCAAAAAATTGGGATTGATTTGTTCAAATGCGAGAAATGGTACGTGATCTTCTCAGATTATTATTCGCGCTACAGTGAAATAGTTCCGGTCACGTCCTTCTCGAGTTCGGCATTGGTTGAGGCCTGTAAAGAACTTTTTTCTAGATTCGGAATCCCTGAGATAGTTAGGACAGATAACGGACCACAATTTACCGCGGAATTTAAAAAATTTGCGAAAAATTACGATTTCCAGAATGTAACTAGCTCTCCGCACTTTCCTCAGAGCAACGGCGCAATCGAGGCAGCAGTGGCTGTTGCGAAAAATATTATCAAGAAATCGAAGTCCGGAGACATCAATCAGGCGTTATTGGCGTATAGAACGACCCCGTTGGAGAACGGATTCAGCCCGGCACAGTTAGTTTTTGGAAGGAAAATCCGTTCAAATGTTCCTATTTTGCCTAGTCAGTTAAAATCGGTAATACACGACAGCGTCGTACAAGCGAAAGAGAAAAACAGAAAAGAAAAACAAAATGCTAATTTTAATCGCCGACATCGAACGCGTGAATTATCGGTGTTACGAGAAGGAGAGACGGTATGGGTGGTCGATCTCAGAGTTTATGGAAGAGTGGTGAAGCAACTGACTGAACCAAGATCATATTTAATTCAAACTGAGACGGGTCAAGTACGTAGGAACCGGTGGCATCTTATTCCGGCGCCCTATAAAACTTATGAATCATTAGATACATTCCGTACGCCGATTCTAGAGCCTGAGAATGAAAAGGCTGAAAATGCGAATAGCGATCGCCAGGAGGAAAACCTACTCGACGTAGCGCTCCCGTCCGATAATGTAAACGTCGCAGTAGGTGGGAGCCCTGTACAGATGCGGTCGCAGAGAACTAGAAAGAAACCGGGATGGTTGAATGGCTTCCTGTACTAATAAAGATATTAAACAATTGTTATACTAGCTGTAAAATACTTCTATGTGCTCTTCTAAAATAAAGAAAGGGAGATGTTGAGTGAGTGGCCGCGAGCTGGCGCGAGGGTCGCGGGAGGAACGCGTGGTGGCTGGCGGGAGACTCACTCGTCGCTCGTACACGGAGCTGAACGGTGTACTTATTTCCAACGGAATCCTTATCCCCTCCCAAAGTGATAACACAACAAATACGTATTAACTTCTTTTTTAAATATCTTCGAAACCGTCCTCCTAAAGTTCACCAAATATGGCAAGGGACTTTTTAGAGCCTTTATCTACGTTTATGCAAAGTTTCATCAAAATTTCTCTTTTTTGACGTAAGGGGTCAACATCCTTAAGGTGGTTCGGAAGACACAACGAAAAAATCGAGTTACGTTTAACCTCCTTATGTTTTGAGATTTACAGACACTGTAATATCAAAAGAATCGATTAAAAAAAAAGTTTCACTGTAATGTTTTTAAGATAAGAGTGCTTAGAGAGGTTCGATACCAATTCTCCGGCTTTCTGCGTTAAAATGATGAGGCATTAAAAAATGTATAAAATTTTATAAAATTTAGCGATAATGTTCTTTTGTATCGAATATGAACATTCAATTTTTTCAGATTTTTTTTCTGCTTGGTTTATAAGTAATTCAACTTTTAAATTTACATATATAAGCATATCGTTCATGAGTAAATAGGTATACATTCTATGCATAAAAATTCGTTTTTAATCGTGAATAAGTCTGGAACCAGATAGACGAAAAATCTGAAAAAATTTGTGTCTTCATATTTGATACTGAAGAATGCACTCACCAAATTTTATTCAATTCTCTACATTTTCGTTTAGCTATCGACCCTCCTTAAAGTTTCACGAAAATACATGTACTGTTAGCCCACGAAAATTTCACCGGAAATGATAGAATTAAGCAAAATTTAAACGTTTGATGATATAATCAAAAATCATCATACGAAACATGAATAATTTAGAACACTCCTGCAAAATTTCCGAACTTTTCACCGGGCCGTGTTGTTGCTATAATTTATATTGAATTTTGATATGCGGCATCTATCTCTTTTTACTCGGCAGATCTCAGCATACTAGTAGCCACACATATAATCAAATGAGAGCTTGAAATAAATCGTTATTGCAAAAATATAGTGAAACCTGGATGGGACCAGAATTTTTGTCCCACTTATAGAGGTGTCCCATTTACCGAGATTCCCAGATATCCAGGTTTATCCAAGCTAGTGTCTCATTTACAGAATGTCCTATTAATGAAAGTTGAAACAAAACTGATCCCAATTATAGAGGTGTCAGTATAAAAAAAAATTTATGACTATTCAAAGAAGATCTGCATTATTTATGTGTTTCGATATATGTTTTTACAAACATAAAAATATAGAAGATACGAATTATAAATTATTACGATAAGTGGGGAAAATCAAAAATTTTCCCAGATCTTAGAAATTATTATTTTTTTGAGATATGTGGCAAAAAAGATATAAAAGAAGGTATACAAAATTATAAGGAATTCCAAGGGGTTATTCCAAATATGAATAAAAAACATTGTTTAGAAAGTGCAATTAGCGAGAAGCACTGTTTGCATTTTCCTGTTATTTTTTCAACGAAATTAAAAAATATTCCACCGATTGAAATTGTATCGCTTTATGTCGCTTTTAGTGGTTTTGGTAATATGAGCAATAGAGAGTGGTTTTTTCAAAATTTTTTTAGTGTATTTTTGAGTAGAAAAAAATCAAAAAGTGAAATTCCAATTATAGAGATTTTGCAGTCTCACTAATAGAGGTATTTAGCACGAAGGGGACGAGACCTCAGTATGAGTTTCAGTTATAGAGGTTTCCCACTTATCCAGATTTTACGGTAATTAGTGGAATAATATATAAAATTTCGGTTTTGACTACCACATAAAATAAAAATATATTTTTGAAATATGATTTCGATACTTTTTGAAAAACTTTTTAAAAAATATGAAGTTGTGAATTTGATTTCCCGTTTTTCTTCCGAACCACCTTAAAGTGTTCTAGATCATAAGAAATCGGACTATACTGTTTTCTCTGAAAATACAGCATATTTCATTTTCTCAGTGTCTATTAAGGAGTAGAAGGTCTTCTATATTAATTAATCAATTATTGATGAAAGGCCGAGAATAATATGACTGACTGTCATTTTCCGGTTCCCGCTCGTATTAAAAATTCGACATATAATGAAGATTAAAGATAAAACGCGCGCACGGGCAAGAAGGACCGAACCATTCCGAAGTTTGACATGCGTCGGCAGTGTGTCGTTTTTGACTAAAAAAAAATTCCGATGTCCCATACACGATTTCAACTTTACGATTTCTTCGAAATTTCTTCTCAAATCTCGTCCTCAATCTCTTCTATCCGCGTACACTTTTTGTTCCATACGAAAGCCAGTATGTATCGCATCATCATCAAACGAAAGAAAAAAATTCAAATCAACCCAATTGAAAAAATCAAAATAAAATTTTTTCAAAATTATGTCAAAGCACGATACATGAATATGAATATACTTATGATGAATGACGAGGATAAATGGAAACGAGTTACGTATACGAAAAACGTCGTGCAACGAAAAAATGATAAAAAATAAAACTCAAATGATAAATAACGTTTCGAGAGGAAGTTTTCGATATGTTGATTACATGGCTGTCGACGAAATCGACTAAGAAGCACACTTGGCGAACGTAGAGCCTTTGTGCCAATACGAGGGTACTTACTCTATAATATATTAGATATGTATATATATACAATATATACATATTTTCTGTATCGCAGAAGAAAAAGTGAGAAAGAAAGAGAGAGTAAAATATATTGGAAGGAGATGGCTCCGATCACGATCGATCTCGTTTGTCTCGTTCGATCGATTCAGACCGGTTGGGCGATCAGATCGAAAGGTCCTTTCGGAGTATAAGAGCACACCAGAGCCTCGTTCAGCCGGTCTGCCAGATGGTCTACGGGCAGAGAACGCTCGGTCTCGCCCATTAAACTCCGAGGTCTCGCACCTCCCAAACTTTTATCAGCCTCTCCTTTCCATTTTTTTTCCTTCTCTACATCACATTATAATAATATTTCTGAATACACACAGATCGCCTTTTTTCATCATTACCGAATTAACTGGCATGAAAATTAGCCTTTAATCATCGACCAATTTTCTTACTACTCTTCTTATTTTCCCTTCATCAATATATACATATATTCAATTATCAATAATTTTATCAATTTTTTACTAATTATACTTATTTTGTGATAATTCATTTGATTAATTGACAAAATGTTTTCCAATCGTGTGAGAATAAACGGAATCTAATCAACATACATATTAAAATCCAAGAATGTGGTGAAAAATGGGATGGCACAAAAGTAAAATATGGTACGAGAAGTGAGGAAAAGAGGAGAAAAAGTTAAATTTTTTTCCTGTCGATGATAAACAAAATTTAGTGAAAATATTGAAATTGAAGAAAATAATGAAAAATAGGATGACGTGCTTGGAGAATAAGGTACGGGAAGTGAGAAAAAAGCGCGAAAGAGGAAGTGAGTGTGCATGGTAAACGGGGTCCGACAGTCTCGTAAATACGTACACGCATATATTAAACGCTTACGTATGTATATATTTAAAAGTTTAACTTGAACAGAGTATGAGAGCGCGGAGTGCATTTGTGCCGAGGAACAAGTTGAAAAAGTATTAAGTAGCCGCTGCGTCCGCTGTCAGTCTACGCTCTAATTAATCATAATTGACGTCCGCGCGCGCGAAGCCTTGCACGTATCTGTCGGTCCAGACTGGGTTATCTCCTCCTCTGTACACCTCCTCCTCCTCCTCCTCCTTATTCTCTTCCCTGTTACCACTCGTGTCTCTATCTTTCCCGTCATAGCGTTCCCTCTCCGTCGAACCTTGTCATTTTCACCAGAGTACCTTTTCCTTCACACTATACAAATTTACAAGCTTCCCCATCCAAAATCCCAATTATCCACTTGCCGAGTACAATTTCAGACTCAATTAATTCATTTTCCATTCTCGCCGCATTCAACCATTCAAAATATTTTAGTAATTAAATTTTATCTTATTTTACTGCGTTTCGCAGTCCGTCCACCTGGTTTCCATCATATTATCATAAATAATGGAAGTATTGCAAACATACTATCTAAGAACGTATTTCAGTCTATCTAATTGTATTCATGAACGTATTGCCCATGCCATCTCTGATTAAAATTATTTTTCTGTAAAAAAGTAGTGACATTTTTTGTATGTTATTAAAAATTCTATACTATATAATATCGTTGAAAAACACATACATAGATATTCTACACCAAATAATAAGACAGTTTGTAAAAAAATTTCAAAACTTTCCTAAGTTTTTTTGACGACTACAAAAAATGATGAAGAATCGAGGAAATGATGGGTAATTTAAATTTTGCCTGTATTGTGTAAAGTCCTATCAATTTATTAAACATTTCCCAACCTAAAGACACGACAGTGTCTTTACGCCAAGTATGAAAAAAGCGACATATGAACAACTTCAGGTCAGGATGGTATCGTACATACTTACAGTTAAATTGTATTTTTTCCAAATTATTTTCAAAATAACGGCGGAACAAATCGTTGAACCGAAAATCTGAGGGTACTTTCTCAGAGCAGCTTTATTTCTGTTGTTTTGTTTTGATCCATTCTCGAGATTGGATAACTTGATCACTCTTCAATGAGAATTATATTATGCTTTAAAATCTACAGTTAAGTAAAACTTTCATTCAAAATCAAAAAAAGAAAAGCATGATTTATTTCCTGTTAATATCTACGATTGAATAAGTAAAAATTTGGCATTTTTGAAACGAAGAAATAGTTATTTTATATAGTTGTACCGGTACTGGGATAAATAGACTGTACGATATTATTTCGTAGTAATAAAAAATATGTATAATATAGATACTAAATAAATGGAAAATTTGGGGCTGAATAAGGACCCGGATCCCTGATGCGCGGCGGTTTTACAGACAATAGTTTAAAAAAAAGTGTAACAGTGGCACGTAAAGCAATTACTACTACTACTACACTGCACCCATATGGATGGACCTACTGCGCTAAATCATACTGAGGATATACTGCGTTACCGTATCATGCACCTTAGACCATACCGAGAAAGGTAGACTACACCGAGGAAAGTAAAGTTTACCCTGGTTGTAAATACTGAGGAAGATAGGACGCACAGTTAAGGAACATTATTTTAAAAATGGAACAAGAGAGAATCATCAACATCACTGTGATAAAACTTAATTTATCGCATTCATAAATTTGCAATTCATTAAAAAAAAAAATTTGTCAATATTCATGATATCTATATAGGACCGATTTAAAATATGTAATATATAAATATAGAAATAAATAAGTGCGGAATCGAGAAGAAAAAATGTTTGCAAAAGAGGCAACGAGACTCTCGCATGAAAGCAAGAATGAGAAGAGGGGTCTCGGGGAGGAAAGTATGCCGGAGCTAGTAACACGTATTTAGATGAGTTGACTCCAATTGCCGTGGTACCGTGAGAATTCCGCGTCTGCTGGCATATATAAAACCGAGGAAATGTTACATAATATACACATACATACTCAAGAAAAAAAGGATCAATAATGATAATAGTATTAAAAACAATAAAGGAGCATGTGTAAGAGAATGTGTATATGTATAGCGGGAGTCGCGAGACGGAATGACACCAAAATTAGGCGCGTTAACGCGCTCAAAAGTCCCAAGTGTAAAATTCGTTTGACGCGAGTAGTATACACGCTCACACTTTTTCTCTCTTGTCTGGGCTCGCTGCATACGGCTCGCGGCCACGTTCCCGTCATTGTCGGAACGTCATGCGCGCGTGCACAAATGCACTTCTAGCCCTAATGGCAAACGTGTCGTCCTCCAAACGGAGCCGTTTAATCATGCAAATTAGGGACTGCAGTTTATAAGCCTCGGGGAAACATCGCCTCTGATGCACACTTTGACGATTTCGCATCTTGTTTTTCTTTTTTCTTCTTTCCTCTCTGTTCTTATTGCGCAACGATCTCTCGTCGTAATTAATTGATGACCCTTCTACACCTTGATGTATTCATCATTTTGGACCAAGATATTCGACGGGTCGTAAATTTCTATTTCAGAATCATGGAATTAGTACAATTTTTCATCATATTCTTAACCCTTAAAAGGTAAAACGTCGGGTCACCCGTGCCTCGAAAATTTGAAAAAAAAAAATTACTTCACCCGTTTTTGTCTTTATTTATGTGGGAAATTTTTATATCTATACACACAAAAAAATCGGCAATATAGTGAATTATTTTTATCCTAGGATCCAATCATATGAAGTTGATGAAAGATATGTGAACTTGATGGTCATTTTGTCACTGCTTTTCCGAAAATATGATTCGCTCACGAATTCGTTTGACCATCAACTTCATTTTTTATTCTATCTGAAATTGGTTAGAATTTTAACAACTGTGTCAAAGATTGATCAATATTCAAATCGTGTGAGAAATACAGAAAAAGTAAAAAGAATTATTATAAGGAAAGGAAGAAAGGAGAAAAAAAAACAAAAAAGTCGTTTGGTAGAGACTATTGATGGAGAATAAAAAAATTTAAGAAGATTAAATGATAAGTATCAAAACATATCAAAATATTCAAAGAGAGGAAGAATTTATAAACACATCAACTAAAATAAGAGCTCGCACGCGTAAAGCGCGCGTTGGCATTTCTTAAAATACATAGTTAATAAGTCCATAATAGCGAATTTTTTCGGATTCCTTGAAGGCGATGGCAACCAAAAGTTACTAGATGTCGAAAATAACATATTTACTAATTAATAAGTGAATTCTCATAAAAAATGGGACCGTATCGCCGTTCTTTGGATCGAAAAGAATGTATCACCGTTTTATGAGCTGAATTTTTCAATGTTGAAGGAGAAATCTGTAGAGGAAAATCACGAGGGGTCAGCGCCAGTGAAATTATTTCGATCCGAAGAACGGCGATACGACTCAATTTTTGGCGACAATTCATTTATTAATTGATAAATCCGAAATTTACGAAATCTGGGTGTTCACGTGACTGTCATTGCTCTTAAAGCATTTTAAATCACTCTTCTATATAACGAGGTTCTGTCACTTCGTGGTAGTCAAATCAGTAACTGTTTTTTCGCGTTTTCAAATGGAACTTGATTGAACATATTCCCATATTTGATAAATCTTCTCAATGTGAAAAATGATTTTTTCATTTTCAACATTTTCATATTCCACAAAATAAACAGAGAAAATTATTTTATAGTGCTAATTTGGTTCACTTTCTTGTATCAATTAATATGGAGTCGCGTGGAATGTCAACGAAATGGTACTTTTATGAGAGAATAATTCTCTCAGAACTTCGGTATAACTGTAATTTTTTAATGTGAGAATCTCAGTACTTGTAGTCCAAGGAATCCGTGATTTTTTTCAGATTGCCAAACAGTTCAACCGATAAATACATTTTTTCTTCACTTTGCGAAAGTATGATAACCATTTCTCAAAAGACTCTATAGATTTTTCTAGCTTTTATGCAATTTTAGACAAGTTCATTCTCACTTATCCAGTCGGCGATGCCACATCAAATTTCGCGATCGAGGAACTGACATTATATTCTTTACTGCCAGAAAAATTCCATTCCTAACGGTCATTTTGATAATTATGACGATATCTTATAATACATTAAAATAGATTCATGCATGTTGCAAATATACACGATATAAAGTTAGAAATATGTAATTTTTTTAATGTTATAGGAGCATGGAAATAATATCTTTTCGGAGACGGGTAGTTGACAAAATATTTGAAAATAATTGAGAGCGGGTTGTAAATTGTAGAAGCGGGACGTGAAAAAAGAAGAGGATGAGAAAGTATAAAAAAAGGTGAAGGAAGACATACGTTTCGAGCGGCAGGCTTTGTTAGACGTGTCACGGGGTGTCTCGCGTTAGATTGAACGAGGGTCGATGTCGATCAGCACCACCCAGAGAATAGCAGAGTTTTCTACCACCCAGGAATTACGAGGAGGTGCGTACCTGCTACGGGATTCGTCCAGACCACCGCCCAATGAGAACCCGATTCGATTCATCCCCTCTCGGAATCTACTACGGACTGCTTCACCAACACGAATGAGCAAAATAGATTTTATTATAACTCACATGAATTCAGTTTTTTCCACTTTTTCTCATTTAAAAAGGCGAAAATCTTTTAATCCCCGGTCTTGATAATCTCTAATCAAGTTGCTATCATTTTATTTTATAAAACGTATTGTTTCTTTACATAATCTAAAGACAAGGCAGTGTCTTGTAGCAAATAAAAAACCGATATACGAAAATTCAAATTGTTTCTATGCCGTGTCTATTTACAGTAAGATAACATTTTTTCGATCCTATTTATAGCAAATACCTTCGAAACGTTTCGCCTAAGGTAGTTATTAGGAATTTGTTGAAATTTTGCACAAATGTTCTCTAATATGACACGGAAAAATGTGTAAAATTAGAATGCATTCTACCGCGGTGAAAGGGAGATATGTATTTTTGTATATGGCAGTTTTCAGTTTCGAAATATATCGTCATTTTTACATGGTAGAACGCACTCAAATTTTCCACACGTTTTTTTATGATATTTGCCATCACCTGTTTAAAATTTTAACGAATGCTTGAGAAAAAAATTTTTTTTACGATTTTACCTTTAGACGGGGAAGAACTTTTGATCGTGACTGTAGCGATAGAACTACTTTAACCGCAAATCTGAAGATGTATACCAAAAACAAACCTATTTTTTTCTATCAACCTTTCTTCAAAACCTTTCTCGAGATATCATTACTTTACAAATATCGAAATTATGATTCCCAAATATCGATATATAGCAAACTTATTCTCTGAACATTGCCTGAAAGCACCTAAGCACTTTTTGATACTTCATTCAAAGTTTTGTTACAGTGACAATTCGCTACACCGAGGTTGAGAAATCGTTCAAAAAAAGCTCATAAAAACGTTTACCAAAAATAAACCTCTGAAATACGATAAACAAGTAACAGAAATATAAAAGATCCAAGAATTTGTGGGTAATATATTCCATCATATAATTATTATATATTAAATAAATTAAATAATAATTCATATTAAAAATACGGCTCATTAATAATTAATAACTAGCGACAATTTCGACAATATAGCATATCTGAAATTTTTTCGAGTTCATCCAAGCTAATTTTCCCATGGCTACAACAATCATAGAATCATTTTTTTTATTTTTAAACTTTTTCGAAA